>JAVJIF010013714.1:0-65000 GCA_038442645.1 Agave tequilana
TATATATGGCCTAGTTCAGGCCAATCGGGGATGGAAGTTTGACTTTTGGTTAACTTCTTATTTAAGACTATAAATAAGGTTAATTGGTAGTAATTATACATAGAAACTATGTAATATGACTCTCATCACTTGATAAGCATGTTTTTCCTGTTTATTATCTAGCCGGCTAATCGGGGCTGAAAGTTTGACTTAGTCAAACTTTCTAATTAAAATTAGAAATAAGGTTAATTAACAGTATTTATACATAGAAACAATATAATACCACTCACTGCTCTTGGAAACTATGTTTTCTCCCGTTTTTGCCCTTTTTGCTTTTTAAGGCCTAGTTTAGTCTAATCGGGGTCAATAGAGGTTGAAAGTTTGACTTTTAGTCAAACTTCCCAGGCTAGAAGTAGGGTTAATTGGTATTATTTGTTCTTAGAAATCATATAATACTATTCTCGTATCTTGATAACCATTTTTGCTCCCTGTTTAGGCCCTACTCAGCGTTTATAGGGCCTTCTTCAGGCCAATCCGGGCAGAAAGATTGACTTTTCATCAAACTTCCTAATTAATACTAGAAATTAGGTTAATTGGAAATAATTGTATATTCAAACTATGTAATACTATTTTTGGCTCTTGAGAACCACGTTTTCCCCTTGTTTGTTCCCTATTCGGCTCTTATAAGGCCTAGTTTAGTCCAATCAGGGCTGAAATTTGGTTTTTAATCAAACTCCCAATTAAGACTAGAAATAAGGTTAATTGATAATACTTATACATATAAACTATTTAATATCCCTTACGGCTCTTAAAATCATATTTTCTCCTTATTTAGGCTCATTCAACTCTTACAATGCCTAATTTTCAGGCCAATAGGGGCTGAAAGTTTGACTTTTGGCCAAACTTGCCAATTAATAGTAGAAAAAAGGTTAGTTGGTAATATTTATACATAGAAACTATGTAATACCACTTTTGCTTCTTGAATATCCGTTTTCTCCCTATTAGGCCCAATTCGTCTATTATGAGGCCTAATTAAGACTAATAGAGGCTAAAAATTTGACTTTTGGTGAAATTTCCAATTAAGACTAAAATAAGGTTAATTAGTAGTATTTGCACATATAAACTATGTAATACCACACTCGACTCTTGAGACTCCCTATTTGGGTCCTATTTGGCTCTTATGGCCCACTTTAGGCCAATTGGGGATGAAAGTTTGACTTTTTGTCAAACTTCCCAATTAAGACTAGAACCAAGGTTAATTGGTAATAATTATGCATAGAAACACTACACCCGGCTCTTGAGAACCACGTTTTCCACCCGTGTGGGCCCTACTAGGCTCTTATAAGGCCTAGTTTATACTAATCGGGCCGAAAGTTTGTCTTTTTTGTCAAACTTCCCAATTAATAATAGAAACAAGGTTCATTAGAAGAAATTGTATATAGAAACTATGTAATACTACTCCCAACTCTTGAGAACCACTTTTTACCCATGTATATACCCTATTCGGCTCCTATAAAGCCTGGTTTAGACCAATCGGGGCTAAAAGTTTAGCTTTTGGTCAAACTTTTCAATTAAGACTATAAATAAGATTAATTGGTAGTATTTGTGCATAGAAATGATGTAATATCACTTACAAACCACGTTTTCCCCCATTTATGCCATTTTCAGCTTTTGAAGGCCTAGTGTGGATCAATCAAGGCTAAAAGTTTGATTTTTGTTATACTTCCCAATTAAGGCTAGAAATAAGGTGCATTGGTATTATTTGTACTTTGAAAGCATGTAACACTACTCCCGTATCTTGAGAACCCCGTTTTCTCCTCGTTTGGGCCCTACTCAGCTTTTATAGGGCCTTGTTCAGGCCAATCAGGGCTGAAAGTTTTGCTTTTTGGTCAAACTTCCTAATTAACACTAGAAATAAGGTTAATTGAAAGAAATTGTGCAAAGAAACTAAGCATTCTACTCAGGGCACTTGAGAGCCATGTTTTCCCCATGTTTGTTCCCTATTTTGCTCTTATAATTACGTGGTTCTCTATGTACAATTACATCAAATTAACTTTATTTTTAGTATTAACTGGTTGAATTTGGCCTTATAAGAGCCGAGCATGAACTAAATAGTGAGAAAATAGATTTTTAAGAGCCAGTAGTGGTATTGCATGGTATGGCTCTCCAGAGTCGAGAGTAGTATTACATACTTTCTATGTATAATTATTACCAATTAACCATGTTTCTTGTCTTAATTAGGAAGTTTAACTAAAAGTCAATCTTTCATCCCTGATTGGCCTGAACTAGGCCATATAAGAGCCAAATAAGGAATAAACATGAGAAAAATGTGATTTTCAAGAGCAGAGAGTAGTATTACATAGTTTCTATGTACAATTAATACTAATTAATAAAAAGCCAAACTTTCGGCCCCGATTGGACAACTATGCCTTATTAGAACCGAGTAGGACCCAAATGGGGAGAAAACGTGCTTCTCAAGAGTTAGGAGTTATTACATAGTTATATGTATAATAACTACCAAAATTAACTTTGTTTCTAGTCTAAATTAAGAAGTTTGACCAAAAGTTAAACTTTCATCTCCAATTTGCCTGAACTAGGCAATATAAGAGCCTATAGGGCCTAAATAGGGAAAAACGTGAATTTCAAGAGCCGGAAGTGGTATTACCTAGTTCTATATAAAAATACTATCAAATTAAACTTATTTCTATTCCTAATCGAGAAGTTTGATCAAAAGCTAAACTTTTAGCTCGATTAGCCTAAACTAGACCTTATAAGAGCCGAATTGTGAACAAATATAGGGAAAACATAATTCTCAACGGTAAAGAGTAGTATTACATAGTTTCTGTGTACAAATACTATTAATTAACATATTTCTACTCTTAATTGAGAAGTTTGACAAAAGGTCAAACTTTTATCCCCGATTATCCTGAGCTAGGTCTATAAGAGCCGAATAGGGCCCAAAAATGGAGAGAAAACATGGTTCTAAAGAGCCGAGAGTGATATTGCATAATTTCTATGTATAAATACTACCAATTAATCTTATTTCTTGTCTTAATTGGGAAGTCTGATTAAAAATCAAACTTTTAGCCCCTATGGACTAAACTTAAGGAAAACATGTTTTCAAGTGGTGAGAGTGGTATTACATAGTTTTTATGTACAATTACTGCTAATGAACCATGTTTCTAGCGTTAATTCCGATTTAGCCTAAAATAAGCCTTATAAGAGCCGAATAGGGCTCAAACGGGTGAAAATGTAGTTTTCAAGAGCCCAGAATAGTGTTACATAGTTTTTTGTATAATTACTGCTAAGTAAACTTGTTTTAAGGCTTAATTAGGAAGTTTGACCAAACTCAAACCTTATAAGTGCATATTAGGGCCCAAACGGGAAGAATATGGTTTCAAGAGTTGACAGTGGTATTACATAGTTCTATGTAGAATTAATACAAATTAATCTTGTTTCTAATTTTAATTGGGAAGTTTGGCCAAAAGTCAAACTTTCAGCCCTGATTGGCCTGAACTAGGCCATATCAGAGCCGAACAAGGCTCACACGGGAAGAAAACATAGTTTTCAAGAGCAAGTGAGCAAAATTACATAGTTTTTTATGTACATTTACTACAAATTAACATAGTTTTCAAGTCAAACTTTTAGTTATGATTGGTCTGAAATATGTCTTATAAGAGCCGAATAGGGCCTAAACAGGGAGAAATCGAGGTTTTCAATAGCCGGGAGTTGAATTACATAGTTTTATGTATAATTACTACAAATTAAACTTATTTCTATTCTTAATAAAGAATTTTGATCAAAAGTCAAACTTTCAGCCCCAATTAGCCAGAACTAGGCCTATAAGAGCTAAATAGGGGCCAAAAATTATAAGAGCTAAATAGGGGCCAAAAAGAGGAAACCATGATTTTCAAGAGCTAAGAGTGATATTACATAGTTTCCATGTACAATTACTGCGAATTAACATTGTTTCTAGTGTTAATTAGGAAGTTTGACAAAAAATTAAACTTTAAGCCCTTGATAGCCTAAACTAGGCATTATAAGAGGCGAATAGGACCCAAACGGGTGAAAAGGCGGTTTCCCATTAGGGCCCTATACTACTAATTAAAATTGTTTTAAGTTTTAATTAGGAAGTTTGACCAAAAGTCGAACATTAAGCCCTTATTGGCCTGAACTAGGCCTTATTAGAGCTGAATAGGGCCAAAACAGGGAGAAAACGAGGTTTTTAAGAGCCGAGAGTAGTATTACAAAGTTTTTATAACCACTGTAAATTAAACTTTTTTATTCTTAATTTGAAAGTTTGATCAAAAGTGAAACTTTCAGCCCTGATTAGGCCTTATAAGAATCGAAAAGGGACTAAACGGGAAGAAAACATGGTTTTCAAAGGCCGTGATGGTATTACATAGTTTTTTTGTACAATTACTACTAATTAACCTTGTTTCAGTGTTAATTGGGAAGTTTGATCAAGAGTCAAACTTTCAGCCCCGATTAGCCAGAACTAGGTTTTATAAGAGCCGAATAGGGACCAAAAGGGAGGAAAATATAGTTTTCAAGGGTTGTGAATGGTATTATATAGTTTATATGTACAATTACGACTAATTAACCTTATTTCAAGAAGTTTGACTAAAAGTCAAACTTTCAGCCCTGTTTGGTCTAGACTAGACCTTATAACATAAGAGCCGAATAAGGTACAAACGGGAAAAATATGGTTTCCAAGAGCAATGAGAAGTAATAAATAATTTTATGTATTACTACTAATTAAACTTGTTTCACGGCTTAATTGGGTAGTTTTACCATAAGTCAAACTTTCAGCCCCGATTGGCCTGAACTTGGCTTTATAAAACCAGAATAGGGACCAGACGGGAGGAAAACATGATTTTCAAGGGCCATGAATGGTATTACATAGTTTCTATGTACAATTAATACTAATTAACTTTATTTCTAGTGTTAATTGAAAATTTTGACCAAGAGTTAAACTTTCAGCCCCGATTGTCTTAGTAAGCCTAATAAGAGCCGATTTGGGCCCAAACGGGGAGAAAACGAGGTTTTCAAGAGCCGAGAATAGTATGATATAGTTTTTATGTATAATTACCACTAATTAAGCTTCTTTTTAGTCTTAATTATAAAGTTTGACCAAAAGTCAAACCTTCAGTCTTATTAGCCTGAACTAGGCCTTATTAGAGCCGAATAGGACTAAAACGGGAGAAAATAAGGTTTTCAAGTGCTGAGAGTGGTATTACATAGTTTTTTATGTACAATTAGTACTAATTAACCTTATTTCTAGTGTTAATTGGAAAGTTTGACCAAAAGTCAAACTTTCAACCCCTATCAGCCTGAGCTAGGCCTTATAAGAGTCGAACAAAACCAAACAGGAGAAAACGAGGTTTTCAAGAGCCGGGAGTAGAATGACATAGTTTTTATGTATAATTACTACTAATTAAACTTATTTCTATGTTTGACCAAAAGTAAAACTTTCATCTCCGATTGGCCTGAACTAGGCCTTATAAGAGCCAAATAGAGACCAAAGGGAGGAAAACATGGTTTTCAAGGGCCGTGAATAGAATTATATAGTTTTTATGTATAATTACTACTAATTAATCTATTTTATAGTGTTAATTGGGAAGTTTGACCAAAAGTCAAACTTTGAGCCCCAATTGAAGTGAACTAGGCCTTATAATAGCCGATTAGGGCCCAAAGGGGATAAAACGAGGTTTTCAAGAGCCGAGAGTAGTAATACATAGTTTTTATGTATAATTACTGTAAATTAAACCAGTTTTTAGTCTTAATTGAGAAGTTATATTAAAAGTCAAGTTTTCAGCCCCGATTGGCCTGAAGTAGGCCTTATAAGAACCGAATAGGGACCAAACGGGAGGAAAACATGATTTTCAAGGGCCGAGAAAGGTATTACGTAGTTCTATATACAATTTTTATTCATTAAATTTTTTTCTAGTGTTAATTGGGAAGTTTGACCAGAACTGAAACTTTTAACCCCTATTGGCCTGAAAAGGGCCTTATAAGTTGCCTAATAGGGTCTAAACGGGGAGAAAATACAGTTTTCAAAAGTCAGGAGTAGTAATATATAGTTTTTATGTATAATTACTACTAATTATACTAGTTTCTAATCTTAATTGAGAAGTTTTACCAAAAGTAAAACTTTCAGTCCGATTGGCCTGAACAAGACCTTATAATGGCCGATTAAGGCCCAAACGGGATGAAAACGAGGTTTCAAGAGCCGAGAGTAATAATACATAGTTCTTATGTATAATTACTATTAATTAAACTAGTTACTAGTTTTAATTGAGAAGTTTTACCAAGAGTCAAACTTTCAGCCCCGATTAACCTGAACTAGACCTTATATGAGCCGAATAGGACCCAAACGGAAGAAAATATGATTTTCAAGGGCTGAGAGTGGTATTGTATAGTTTGTATATACAATTATTACTAATTAACCTTGTTTCTAATATTAAATTGGAAAGTTTGATAAAAAGTCAAACTTTCAGCCCTGATTAGCCTGAACTAGTCCTTATAAGTGCCTAATAAGGTCCAACCGGGGAGAAAATACAATTTTCAAAAGCCGGAAGTAGTAATACATAGTTTTTATGTATAATTACTACTAATTAAACTAGTTTGTAATCTTAATTGAGAAGTTTGACTAAAAGTCAAACTTTCAGCCCCGAATGGCATGAACTGGGCCTCATAAGAGCCGAATAGGGACCAAACGGGAGGAAAACATGGTTTTCAAAGGCCGTGAATGGTGTTACATTATTTTTATGTATAATTACTTCTAATTAACCTTGTTTCTAGTGTTAATGAGAAAGTTTGACCAAAAGTCAAGCTTTCAGTCCCGATTGGCCTAAACTAGGCATTATAATAGCCGATTAGGGCCCAAACAGGGAGAAAATAAGGTTTTCAAGAGTCATTAGAAGTAGCACATAGTTTTTACGTATAATTATTACTAATCAAACTAGTTTCTAGTCTTAATTAGAAAGTTTTACCAAAAATCAAACTTTCAGCCTCGATTAGCCTAAACTACACCTTATAAGAGCCGAATAGTGACTAAACGGGAGGAAAATATGGTTTTCAAGGGCCGTAAAAGGTATTACATAGTGCTATGTACAATTACTTATTTGTAGTGTTAATTGAGAAGTTTGACTAAAATTGAAACTTTCAGCTCCTATTGGCCTGAATTAGGCCTTAAAAGAAGAGCCTAATGGGTCCAATCAGAGAGAAAATACAGTTTTCAAAAGTCAGGAGTATTATTATATAGTTTTTATGTATAATTATTACTAAATAAACTTATTTCTAGTCTTAATTGGAAATTTTGACCAAAAGTCAAACTTTCAGCCCTTATTGGCCTGAAATAGGCCTTATTGAGACGAATATGGCCCAAACCGGAAGAAAACATGATTTTCAAGAGCTTATAGTGGTATTACATAGTTTCTATGTACAATTACTACTAATTTATTTCATTTCCAGCGTTAATTGGGATTACTCACCTAAAGTCAAATTGCATCTCCGATTGGCCTAGGCCGCCATATAAGAGCCGAACAAGGCCCAAACAGGGGGAAATGAGGTTTTCAAGAGTCGGGAGTAGTATTACATAGTTTTTATGTGTAATTACTACTAACTAAACTTGTTTCTAGTCTTAATCGGGAAGTTTTACTAAAAGTTAAACTTTCAGCCGATTGGCCAAAACCAGGTCTTATAAGAGCCATATTGAGCCCAAACGGGAAAAACCATGGTTTTCAGGATTCGGGAGTAGTTTCACATAGTTTCTATGTATAAACTATAACTAATTAATTTGTTTCTATTCTTAATTTGTAAGTTTGACCCAAATTTTCAGCCCTGATTAGCCAGAATTAGGCCTTATAAGAGTCTAATAGGGGCCAAACAAGAGGAAAACATGATTTTCAAGAGCTAAGAGTGATATTACATAGTTTTCATGTAAAATTACCACGAATTAACCTTGTTTCTAGTGTTAATTGGGAAGTTTGATAAAAAATTAAACTTTAAGCCCTTGATAGCCTAAACTAGGCCTTATAAGAGCCGAATAGGACCCAAACGGGTGAAAAGGCAGTTTCCCATTAGGGCCCTATACTACTAATTAAAATTGTTTTAAGTTTTAATTAGGAAGTTTAACCTAAAGTCGAACATTACGCCCTTATTGGCCTTAACTAGGCCTTCTTAGAGCTGAATAGGGCCAAAATAGGGAGAAAACGAGATTTTTAAGAGCCGAGAGTGTATTACAAAGTTTTTATATATAACTACTATAAATTAAACTTTTTTTATTCTTAATTTGGAAGTTTGATCAAAAGTGAAACTTTCAGTCCTGATTGGCCTTATAAGAATCGAAAAGGAACTAAACGGGAAAACATGGTTTTCAAGGGCCGTGAATGGTATTACATAGTTTTATGTACAATTACTATTAATTAATCTTGTTTTCAGTGTTAATTGGGAAGTTTGATCAAGAGTCAAACTTTCAGCCCCGATTGGCCAGAATTAGGTCTTATAAGAGCCGAATAGGGACCAAAAGGGAGGAAAACATAGTTTTCAAGGGCTGTGAATGGTATTACATAGTTTGTATTTACAATTACGACTAATTAACCTTATTTCTAGTGTTATTGAGAAGTTTGAATAAAAGTCAAGCTTTCAGCCCTGTTTGGTCTGGACTAGACCTTATAACATAAGAGCCGAATAAGGTACAAACGGGAAAAATAAGGTTTCTAAGAGCAAGGAGACGTAATACATAATTTTATGTATAATTACTACTAATTAAACTTGTTTCTCGTCTTAATTGGGAAGTTTTACCAAAAGTCAAACTTTCAGCCCGGATTGGTCTGAACTATCATTAGAGCCGAATAGGGACCAAACGGGAGGAAAACATGGTTTTCTAGGACCATGAATGGTATTACATAATTTTTATGTACAATTACTATTAATTAAATTTGTTTCTAGTGTTAATTGGAAAGTTGACCAAGAGTCAAACTTTCAGCCCCGATTGGCCTGAATTAGGCCTTATAAGAGCCGATTAGGGCCTAAACGGGAAGACAATGAGGTTTTCAAGAGCCGAGAGTAGTATGACACAGTTTTTATGTATAAATACTACTAATTAAACTTATTTTTAGTCTTAATTATAAAGTTTGACCAAAAGTTTAACCTTCAGTTCTTATTAGCCTGAACTAGGCCTCATTAGAGCCGAATAGACCCAAAAGGGAGAAAATAAGGTTTTCAAGTGCTGAGAGTGGTATTACATAGTTTTTATGTACAATTAGTACTAATTAACCTTATTTCTAAGTTTGACCAAAAGTCAAACTTTCATCCCCGATTAGCCTTAATTACTTAAAAGAGCCGAATAGGGACCAAACGGGAGAAAAACATGGTTTTCAAGGGCCGTGAATTACTTACATAGTTTCTATATACAATTACTACTAATTATCTTTGTTTATCGTGTTAATTGAGAAGTTTGACCAAAAGTCAAACTTTCAGCCCCAATTGGCGTGAACTAAGCCTTATAATAGCTAATTAGAGTCCAAACGGGGAGAAAACGAGGTTTTGAGAGCTGAGAGTAGTAATACATAGTTCTTATGTATAATTACTACTAATTAAACAGTTTCTAGTCTTAATTTTGAGAAGTTTTACCAAAAGTCAAACTTTAGCGTCGGTTGCCTGAAGTATACCTTATAAAAGCCAAATAGAGTCCAAACTTAAGGAAAACATGATTTTCAAGTGGTGAGAGTGGTATTACATAGTTTTTATGTACAATTACTGCTAATGAACCATGTTTCTAGTGTTAAATAAGAAGTTTGAGCTAAAATCAAACTTTCAACCCTGGTTAGCCTAAACTAAGCCTTATAAGAGCCGAATAGGGCTCAAACGAGTGAAAATACAGTTTTCAAGAGCCCAGAGTAGTGTTACATAGTTTTTTGTATAATTACTACTAAGTAAACTTGTTTTAAGGCTTAATTAGAAAGTTTGACCAAACGTCAAACCTTATAAGTGTATATTAGGGCCCAAACGGGAAGAAAATATGGTTTCAAGAGTTGACAGTGGTATTACATAGTTCTATGTAGAATTAATACAAATTAATCTTGTTTCTAGTTTTAATTGGGAAGTTTGGCCAAAAGTCAAACTTTCAGCCCTGATTGGCCTGAACTAGGCCATATCAGAGCCGAACAAGGCTCACACGGGAAGAAAACATAGTTTTCAAGAGCAAGTGAGCAAAATTACATAGTTTTATGTATATTTACTACAAATTAACATAGTTTTCAAGTCAAACTTTTAGTTACGATTAGTCTGAAATATGCCATATAAGAGCCGAATAGGGCCTAAACAGGGAGAAATCGAGGTTTTCAATAGCCGGGAGTAGAATTACATAGTTTTATGTATAGTTACTACAAATTAAACTTATTTCTGTTCTTAATAAAGAAGTTTGATCAAAATCAAACTTTCAGCCTCAATTAGCGAGATCTAGGCCTTATAAGAGCTAAATAGGGGCCAAAGAAGAGGAAAACATGATTTTCAAGAGCTAAGAGCGATATTATATAGTTTCCATATACAATTACTGCGAATTAACCTTGTTTCTAGTGTTAATTGGGAAGTTTGACCAAAAATTAAACTTTAAGCCCTTGATAGCCTAAACTAGGCCTTATAAGAGCCGAATAGGACCCAAATGGGTGAATAGGCGGTTTCTCATTAGGGCCCTATACTACTAATTAAAAATGTTTTAAGTTTTAATTAGGAAGTTTGACCAAAAGTCGAACATTAAGCCCTTATTGGCCTGAACTAGGCCTTATTAGAGCTGAATAGGGCTAAAAAAGGAGAAAATGAGGTTTTTAAGAGCCGAGAGTAGTATTACAAAGTTTTTATATATAACCACTATAAATTAAACCTTTTTTTATCTTAATTTAGAAGTTTGATAAAAAGTGAAACTTTCATCCCTGATTGGGCCTTGTAAGAATCGAAAAGGGACTAAACGAGAAGAAAACATGGTTTTCAAGGGCCGTGATGGTATCACATTGTTTTTATGTACAATTACTACTAATTAACCTTATTTTCAGTGTTAATTGGGAAGTTTGATCAGGAGTCAAACTTTCAGCCCCGATTGACCAGAACTAGCTCTTATAAGAGCCGAATAGGGACCAAAAGGGAGGAAAACATAGTTTTCAAGGGCTTCGAATGGTATTACATAGTTTATATGTACAATTACAACTAATTAACCTAATTTCTAGTGTTATGAGAAGTTTGACTAAAAGTCAAACTTTCAGCCCTGTTTGGTCTGGACTAGAACTTATAACATAAGAGCCGAATAAGGTACAAAGGGGAAAAATATGGTTTCCAAGAGCAACGAGTAGTAATAATTAGTTTTATGTAATGCTACTAATTAAACTTGTTTCTCGTCTTAATTGGGTAGTTTTTATATAAGTCAAACTTTCAGCCCCCATTGGCCTGAACTTGGCTTTATAAAAGCCGAATAGGGACCAAACGGGAGGAAAACATGATTTTCAAGGGCCATGAATGGTATTGCATAGTTTCTATGTACAATTACGACTAATTTAACTTTGTTTCTAGTGTTAATTGAAAGTTTGACCAAGAGTTAAACTTTCAGCCCCGATTGGCCTAAGTAAACCTTATAAGAGCCGATTAGGGCCGAGATTTGTATGATATAGTTTTTATGTATAATTACCACTAATTAAACTTTTTTTAGTCTTAATTATAAAGTTTGATCAAAAGTCAAATCTTCAGTCTTATTAGCCTGAACTAGGCCTTATTAGAGCCGAATAGGAATAAATGGGAGAAAATAAGGTTTTCAAGTGCTAAGAGTGGTATTACATAGTTTTTATGTACAATTAGTACTAATTAACCTAATATCTAAAATTGGAAAGTTTGACCAAAAGTCAAACTTTCAGCCCCTATCAGCCTGAACTAGGCCTTATAAGAGCCGAACAAAGCCCAAACAGGGAGAAAACGAGGTTTTCAAGAGCCGGAAGTAGAATGACATAGTTTTTATGTATAATTACTACTAATTAAACTTATTTCTATGTTTGACCAAAAGTAAAACTTTCTTCTCCGATTGGCCTGAACTAAGCCTTATAAGAGCCAAATAGAGACCAAATGGGAGGAAAACATGGTTTTCAAGGGCCGTGAATAGAATTACATAGTTTTTATGTATAATTACTACTAATTAATCTATTTTATAGTGTTAATTGGGAAGTTTGACCAAAAGTCAAACTTTGAGCCCCAATTGGCGTGAACTAGGCCTTATATTAGCCAATTAAGGCCCAAACGTGGAGAAAACGAGGTTTTCAAGAGCCGAGAGTAGTAATACATAGTTTTTATGTATAATTACTACAAATTAAACTAGTTTCTAGTCTTAATTGAGAAGTTTTACAAAAAGTAAAGTTTTCAGCCCCGATTGGCCTAAACTAGACCTTATAAGAGCTTAATAGGGACCAAACGAGAGGAAAACATGATTTTCAAGGGCCGAGAAAGGTATTACGTAGTTCTATATACAATTTCTATTGATTAACCTTTTTTCTACTGTTAATTGGAAAGTTTGACCAGAACTGAAACTTTTAGCCCCTATTGGCCTGAAAAGGGCCTTATAAGAGCCTAATAGGGTCTAAACGGGGAGAAAATATAGTTTTTAAAAGTCAGGAGTAGTAATACATAGTTTTTCTGTAAGCCCTATTCGGCTCTTATATGGCTTAGTTCAGGCCAATCGAGGATGGAAGTTTGACTTTTGGTCAAACTTCTCATTTAAGACTAGAAATAAGGTTAATTGGTAGTAATTGTACATAGAAACTATGTAATACGACTCTCATCTCTTGATAAGCACATTTTCTCTGTTTATTATCCAGCCGGCTAATTGGGGCTGAAAGTTTGACTTGGTCAAACTTTCCAATTAAAACAAGAGATAAGGTTGATTAACAGCATTTGTGCATAGAAATAGTGTAATATAACTCACGACTCTTGAAAACTACGTTTTCTCCCATTAAGGCCCTTTTGGCTTTTTAAGGCCTAGTTTACTCTAATTGGGGTCAATAGAGGCTGAAAGTTTAACTTTTGGTCAATCTTCCCAGGCTAGAAGTAGGGTTAATTGGTACTATTTGTACTTAGAAAGCATATAATACTATTCTCGTATCTTGATAACCATATTTTCTCCCTGTTTTGGCCCTACTCAGTTTTTATAGGGCCTTCTTCAGGCCAATCAGGGCAGAAAGATTGACTTTTCATCAAACTTCCTAATTAATACTAGAAACAAGGTTAATTGAAAATAATTGTACATTCAAACTATGTATTACTATTTTTGGCTCTTGAGAACCACGTTTTCCCCATGTTTGTTCCCTATTCGGCTCTTATAATAAGGCCTAGTTTAGTCCATTCGAGGCTGAAATCTGGCTTTTGATCAAACTTCCCAATTAAGATTAGAAATAAGGCTAATTGGTAATACTTATACATAGAAACTATTTAATATCCCTTATGGCTCTTAAAAATCACATTTTCTCCCCATTTAGTCTCATTCAACTCTTATAATGCCTAATTCCGGCCAATAGGGGCTGAAAGTTTGACTTTTGGCCAAACTTGTCAATTAAGACTAGAAAAAAGGTTAGTTGGTGGTATTTGTATACAGAAACTATGTAATACCACTTTTGCTTCCTTAAAATCACGTTTTCTCCCTATTTAGGCCCAATTCGTCTATTATGAGGCCTAATTCAGACCAATAGAGGCTGAAAATTTGACTTTTAGTGAAACTTTCAATTAAGACTAAAAATTAGGTTAATTGGTAGTATTTACTCATATAAACTATATAATACCACACTCGGCTCTTGAGAATCATGTTTTCTTCCTATTTGGGCTCTATTTGGCTCTTATGGCCCACTTTAGGCCAATTGGAGATAAAAGTTTGACTTTTTATCAAACTTCCCAATTAAGACTAGAACCAAGGTTAATTGGTAATAATTATGCATAGAAACTATGTATACTAAATCCGGCTCTTAAGAACCACGTTTTCCCCCCGTGTGGGCCCTACTAGGCTCTTATAAGGCTAAGTTTGTACTAATCGGGCCGAAAGTTTGACTTTTTGTCAAATTTCCCAATTAATATTAGAAATAAGGTTCATTAGAAGAAATTGCATATAGAAACTATGTAATACTACCCCCAACTCTTGAGAACCACTTTTTACCAATGTATATACCCTATCGGCTCCTATAAAGCCTGGTTTAGACCAATCGGGGCTGAAAGTTTAGCTTTTGGTCAAACTTTCCAATTAAAACTGCTTTTGGTCAAACTTTCCAATTAAAACTAGAAATAAGGTTAATTGGTAGTATTTGTACATAGAAATGATGTAATATCACTTACAGCTCTTGAAAACAACGTTTTCCACCATTTAGGCCATTTTTAGCTCTTGAAGGCCAAGTGCGGACCAATCAATACTACTCTCGTATCTTGAGAACCTCATTTTCTCCTCGTTTGGGCCCTACTCGGCTTTTATAGGGCCTTGTTCAGACCAATCAGGGCTGAAAGTTTGGCTTTTGGTCAAACTTCCCAATTTACACTAGAAATAAGGTTAATTAAAACTAATTGTGCAAAGAAACTAAGCATTCTACTCCTGGCTCTTGAGAGCCATGTTTTCCCCATGTTTGTTCCCTATTCGGCTCTTATAAGGCCTAGTTTAGTCCAATCGGGGCTGAAATTTGGCTTTTGATCAAACTTCCTAATTAAAACTAAAAACAAGATGTAGTATTTATACATAGAAATTATAAAATATCCCTTATGGTTCTTAAAAAGCACGTTTTCCCCTCATTTGAGCTCATTCGGCTCTTATCAGACCGAATTCAGGCCAAATGGGGCTGAAAGTTTTTTTTTGTCAAACTTGCCTATCAAGAACAGAAACAAGATTAATTGGTAGTATTTATACATGGAAATAATGTAATACCACTTACGGTCCTTGAAAATCACAATTTTCTCCCATGTAGGCTCCATTCGTCTCTAATAAGGCCTAATTCAGACCAATCGAGGTTGAAAATTATACTTTAGGTCAAACTTCTAATTAAGACTAGAAATAAGATTAGTTGGTAGTATTTATACATAGAAACTTTGTGTTACTACACTCAGCTCTAGAGAACCACGTTTTCTTCCCATTTGGGCCCTATTTGGCTCTTATTTGACCTATTTCAGGCCAATTGGGGTTGAAAGTTTGACTTTTGGTCAAACTTCCCAATTAAGGCTAGAAATAAGGTTAATTGAAAGTAATTGTACATAAAAATTATGTAATAATACTTCCGGCCCTTGAGAACCACGTTTTCTCCCCGTATGGGACCTACTTGGTTCTTATAAGGCCTAGGTTCAGGCTGATCAGGCTTAGTTTGACTTTTTTGTCAAACATCCCAATTAGTATTAGAAACAAGGTTAATTGAAAGTAATTGTACATAGAAACTATGTAATACATACCCAACTCTTGAGAACCACTTTTTCCTAATGTTTGTTCCTTTTTCGGTTAAGGCCAATCGGAGCTGAAAGTATGGGTTTTTTGTCAAACTTTTCAATTAAGACAAGAAATAAGTTTAATTGGTAGTATTTATTCATGAAACTATGTAATATCCCTTATGGCTCTTAAAAATCTCGTTTTCTTACCGTTGAGGCCCATTCGGCTCTTTAAGGCCTAATTCAGACCAAACGGGTTAAAAGTTTGACTTTTGGTCAGACTTACCAATTATGACTAGAAACAAGGTTAATTGATAGTATTTATAAATAGAAACTATGTAAAACCACTCATGGTTCTTGAAAATCCCATTTAGGGGCTGAATTCGTCTCTTGTAAGGTCTACTTCAGACCAATCAGTGCTGAAATTTTGACTTTTGGTCAAACTTCCCAATTAATACTAGAAACAAGGTCAATAGGAAGTAATTGTATATAGAAACTATGTATTATTACTTTCGACTCTTGAGATCACGTTTTCCCCATGTTTATTCCCTTTTCGGCTCTTATAAGGCTTAGCTCTAGAGAACCACGTTTTCTTCCTATTTGGGCCTTATTTGGCTCTTATATGACCTACTTCAGGCCAACTAGGGTTGAAAGTTTAACTTTTGTTAGAACTTCCAATTTAAGGCTAGAAATGGTTAATTGGTAGTAATTGTATATAAAAACAATGTAATATCACTCTTGCCTCTTGAAAACTATGTTTTCTCCCATTTAGGCCCTTTTTAGCCTTTTAAGGCCTAGTTTTGTCTAATCAGGGTCAATAGAGGCTGAAAGTTTAACTTTTGGTCAAACTTCCCAAGCTAGAAGTAGGGTTAATTAGTAATATTTGTACTTAGAATGTATATAATATTATTCTCGTATCTTGATAACCATGTTTTCTCCCTGTTTAGGCCCTACTCAGCTTTTATAAGGCCTTCTTCAGGCCAATCAGGGTAGAAAGATTGACTTTTCATCAAACTTCCTAATTAATACTAGAAACCAGGTTAATTGAAAGTAATTATACATTCAAACTATGTAATACTATTTTGGCTCTTGAGAATCACGTTTTCCCCGTATTTGTTCCCTATTCAGCTTTTATAAGGACTAATTTAGTCCAATCGGGGCTGAAATTTGGCTTTTAATCAAACTTCCCAATTAAGACTAGAAACGAGGTTAATTGGTAATACTTATTGTAACGCCCCGATCCCGCAGGTACGGGGACGTTATGGCGACATACATACGCGAGGTGAAAACAACCTCACGCGTACGTTAAGCCTCAGTACAGGGAATCACCTCCATAGACATAATGGTTCCAGCAGGAAATAAGTACAAGAATACCTGCAGAAAGGGGTTAGTGATCATAACAGATATAAAAACAGGGATAAATGAGATAACAGAAATAAATTACCAAGATACTTATAAAGAGTCTCGATGAGGAATCTCCTATGTGACTCCAAGGCACTATCTGATAATACGGTAGCTCGGATCTCCAACCTGGGCATGCAAACCCAGGGTCGTCAGAAAGCGACCTAGTGAGTGATAAAATGAAGGAGGCAATAATATGTACTATAGTAATACAAGCACAATAATAATAGATAATACATGCTGTGGTCATCATAGTGATACCATATCCTAAGCATATAAGTAGCAGCAGAAGTATCTAAACATGAAAGATATAAGCATGTTATCTTTTAATACCATCACTACCTAGCCGGTTATCATCTGGTCATGTCTTTATGCGTGTCCGGTTGATATCATAAATACTGTCGTCTAGTGGTGACGTGATAGCAGTGACCATACAGGTGGCATATGCAATATGAACATGCAGGTGGGCATATGAAAACAGAATAGATGCAATGCAGAACATGCGTAGTATGCCACCACAGAAAGAGTAACATATACCAGGCAAAGTAACAGATATACATGTAACATGATAGCGGATAAATGATCAGGTACAGAAACAAGTACAACTAAACAAGTGAATACATGTATCAGGCAAGTCATGTTATTTATACAATAGTAGCAATCAGTACCACCTGGTATTATAATCAATCTCTTCCAGTGTCCCATACCACTAGCAGTTCATACTGGAGCCCGCACTCCAGTCGAACCCATCCGGACATGGCATACGGGTACCATTATCCAAACGAGAGAGTGACCAAATAACAAGTGTTCCCGACATCACTATTGTGTATACTGGTTTATTATGTTAATTGGAAACCCATGGTCGAGAAGTTCTTATCGGGTAGGTGTATCCCGTGCATACCCGGGATCACGGCCTTAAACAAACCCTTGGCTGCTGAGACCAGGGCCCTCCGCTAAGAGGGGAGCATGAATCAAGTAACAAGAGCTCATGGAGCAATTGGTAGGTAGCACTACCGTCCCCTGCAGTGGGACTAACAATATGGATCCAGTACATCACCCGATAAGATCTAATCAACCGTCAAGTCTCCCCCATACCCAAGTTATCATTATGATCTGATATGTCAAGTATACAATGTAACAAGAACAAATACAGTATATGATACGGGTAACATGATAACTGGACCTGAGCTCTGTTGATAGCATAGAACAATATAACGGGAAACGGGAACAATATAACAGGAACAATATAACGGGAACAATATCACAATCGATGTGGGATTCCACATATCGCATATCAACAGCTCTCATGTCCAGTAACGGGAATATCCATATCAGTAACAGGAAACAATCATATAACATGACTACGGTAACATGGAACAATAATACGAACGGGAATCCATATGACAAGAATAAAGAAACCATACATGCATGTGTAACAGGGATATGGAAACATGACATGCATGTGTAACAGTGATATGTAAACATGACATAACGGTAACAATAATATGAAATGCGGTAGTCCGTGCATTGGTCTATCCGTGTACCAGTGGAACATCTATGTGTAGCAAGAATCCGTGTAATATCTCTGTGATAGTGCATGACCCGATGATAACCGGCTAGGTAGTGATGATAATAAAAGATGACATGTTTATCTATTTCTCCTGCTTATTATATGCTTATTCTATGGTATCACTAGTATAAAATCATATATTATATATTAGTATCGTGCTTGTATTACTATCGTATGTATTACTGCCTCCTTCATTTTACCACTCACTAGGTCGCTTTCTGACGACCCTGGGTTTGCATGCCCAGGTTGGAGATCCGAGTTATCGTTTGGTCAGCTAGTTCATTGGATTCACATAGGAGACTTTACCATCGAGACCCTTCATAGGTATCTTTGTGCTTTGTTCCTGTTATCTTATTGATCCCTATTTTTATATCTGTTATGATCACTAATCTCTTTCTGTAGGTATTCTTGTACTTATTTCCTGCTGGAACCCTTGTGTATATGGAAGCTATGTCCTGTACTGAGGCTTAACGTACGCGTGAGGGTGTTTCCACCTCGCGTATGTACGTCGCCATAACGTCCCCGTACCTGCGGGATCGGGGCGTTACACTTATACATAGAAACTATTTAATATCCCTTATGGCTCTGAACTTTTGCCTTATAAGAGCCGAGTAGGGCCCACACGGAGAGAAAATGTGGTTCTCAAGAGCTGGTTGTAGTATTACATAGTTTCTATGTAAAATGTCTACCAATTAACCTTGTTTCTATTTTTAATTGTGAAGTTTGACCAAAAGTTAAACTTTCATACCCGATTGGCCTGAAGTAGGTCATATAAGAGCCAAATAGGGATTAAACAGGGAGAAAACATGGTTCTCAAGAGCTGACGTTGGTATTACATAAGTTCAATGTACAAATACTACTAATTAACCTTATTTCTTGTCTTAATTGGAAATTTGACCAGAAGATAAATTTTCAGCCCTGATTGGTCTGAACTATGCCTTATAAGAGACGAGCATGGCCTAAATGGGAGAAACTTAATTTTCATGAACTGTGGGTGGTATTACATAGTTTTTATATATAAATACTACCAATTAACGTTGTTTCTAGTCTTAATTGGTAAGTACGACTAAAAGTCAAACTTGCAGCTCCCCGTTGGCCTAAATTAGGCCTTATAAAAGCTCAATGGGCCTAAACGGGGGAAAAAGTGATTTTTAATTGCCGGAGGGGTATTATATAGTTTTTATATATAAATACTACTAATTAATCTTAATTCTAATCTTAATTGGGAAGTTTGATCAAAAGCCAAACTTTCAGCCCCGATTGGACTAAACTAAGCCTTATAACAGCCGAATAGGGAACAAACATGGGAAAAATTTGGTTCTTAAGAGTCGGGAGTAGTTTTACATAATTTTCATGCACAAATACTATTAATTAAACTGATTTCTATTCTTAATTAGAAAGTTTGACCAAGGCAAAACTTTCAGCCCCGATTGGCCTAAACTAGGCCTTATAGAAGCCGAATAGGGGACAAAGATGGAGAAAAAGTAGATCATAAGAATCAAGAGTGGTATTACATAGTTTCTATGTACAATTACTTCCAATTAACATTTTTTCTAGTATTAATTGGGAAGTTTGACAAAAAGTCAAACTTTCAGCTTTATTGGATTGAAACTTTGTAGTATGACTCCCGGATCTTGAGAACCACATTTTCTCCCCGTGTGAGCCCTACTCGGCTCTTATAATTCTTAATTAGGAAGTTTGACCAAAATTCAAATTTTCATTTCCGATTTGCCTGAAGAAGCCGTATAAGATTCCAATATGGTCCAAACGGGGAGAAAATATGGTCCTCAAGAGCCGAGAGTGGTATTACATAGTTTCTATGTATAAATACTACTAATTAACCTTATTTTTAGCTTTAATTGAAAATTTGACCAAAAGTTAAATTTTCAGCCCTGGTTGGTCTAAACTAAACCTTATAAGAGACGAATAGAGCCTAAATGGGAGAAAATATGATTTTCAAGAACCGTGGTATTACATTGTTTCTATGTATAAATGCTAGCCATTAACAATGTTTCTAGTCTTAATCAGCAAGTTTGACTAAAAGTCAAACATTCAGTCTCAATTGGCCTGAACTAGGCCTTATAAGAGCCGAATGGGCGTAAACAGGGAGAAAACATGATTTTTAATAGCTGGCAAGGGTGTTACATAGTTTCTATGTATAATAGTAGCAATTAACCTTGTTTCCAGTCTTAATTGGGAAGTTTGTTCAAAAGACAAACTTTCAACCTCGATTGGCTTTAATAAAGCCTTATAAGAACCGAATAGGGAACAAACGTGCAGAAACTTGGTTCTCAAAAGTCGAGAGTAGTATTACATAGTTTTCACGTACAAATACTATTAATTAAACTTATTTCTACTTTTAATTTGAAAGTTTGACCAAAAGCCAAACTTTTAGCCTAGATTAGCCTAAACTAGGCCTTATAGGATCCGAATAGGGAACAAACATGGCGAAAAAGTGATTCCAAGAGTCGAGAGTTACTTACATAGTTTTATGTAAACTTTCAATTAACCTTATTTCTAGTATTAATTGGGAAGTTTGACAAAAATCAAACTTTCGGCTCGATTGGCCTGAACTTATGCCTTATAAGAGCCGAGTAGGGCCCACACGGGGAGAAAATGTGGTTCTCAAGAGCTGATAGTAGTATTACATAGTTTCTATGTACAATTTCTGCCAATTAACCTTGTTTCTACTTTTAATTGGGAAGTTTGACTAAAAGTCAGACTTTCAGCCCTGATTGGACTAAACTAAGCCTTATAAGAGCCAATAGGGAACAAATACGGGAAAAACGTGATTCTCAAGAGTCGAAAGTAATAATACATAGTTTTTATAAACAATTACTTCTGATTGACCTTGTTTCTAATATTAATCGGGAAGTTTAACCAAAAGTCAAAATTTCGGCACTGATTGGTCTGAAGTTGACCTTATAAGAGACGAATTAGGCCTAAATGGGAGAAAAAATGATTTTTAAGAACCATGAGTGGTATTACATAGTTCCTATTTATAAATACTATCAATTAACCTTATTTCTAGTCATAATTGGTAAGTCTGACCAAAAGTCAAACTTTTAGCCCGTTTGGTCTGAATTAGGCCTTAAAGAGTCGAATGGGCCTAAACGGTAAGAAAACGAGATTTTTAAGAGCCATAAGGGATTTTACGTAGTTTCATGTATAAATACTACCAATTATACTTATTTATTGTCTTAATTGAAAAGTTTGACCAAAAGTCAAACTTTCAGCTCCGATTGGCCTTAACTGAGAAGGGAACAAACATTGGGAAAAAGTGGTTCTCAAGAGTTGGGAGTAGTATTACATAGTTTCTATGCACAATTACTTCCAATTAACCTTGTTTCTAATATTAATTGGGAAGTTTGACAAAAAGTCAAACTTTCTGCCTGATCGGCCTGAACCTAGGCCTTATAAGAACCAAGTAGGCCCCCTACGGGGAGAAAACGTGGTTCTCAGGGACCGGGAGTATTACATAGTTTTTATGTACAATTACTACCAATTAACCTTATTTCCAGCCTTAATTGGAAAGTTTGACCAAAAGTCAAACTTTTAACCCCGATTGGCCTGAAGTAGGTCATATAAGAGCCAAATAGGGCCCAAATGGGAAGAAAACGTGGTTCTCTAGAGTTGAGTGTAGTATTATAAAGTTTCTATGTACAAATACTACCAACTAACCTTATTTCTAATCTTAATTGGAAGTTTGACCAAAAGTACAGTTTTCAACCTCGATTGGTCTGAACTAGGCCTAATTAGAGACGAATATGGCCTAAAGGGAATAAAATTGTGATTTTCAAGGACCGTGAGTGGTATTACATCATTTCTATGTATAAATACTACCAATTAACCTTTTTTCTGGTCTTAATTGGTAAGTTTGACCAAAAATCAAACTTTCAGCCCCGTTTGGCCTGAATTAGGTCTTATAAAAGCCAAATGAGCTTAAATGAGGAGAAAACGTGCTTTTTAAGAACCATAAGGGATATTACATAGTTTCTATGTATAAATACTACCAATTAATCTTATTTTTAATCTTAATTTGAAAGTTTGATCTAAGCCGAATTTCAGCCCCGACTGAACTATACTAGGCCTTATAAGAGCCGAATAGGGAACAAACATGGGAAAACATGGCTCTCAAGAGGCAGGAGTAGAATGCTTAGTTTCTTTGCACAATTACTTTCAATTAACCTTGTTTCTAGTGTTAATTGGGAAGTTTGACTAAAAGCCAAACTTTTAGCCCTGATTGGCATGAACAAGGCCCTATAAAAGCCGAGTAGGGCCCAAACGAGGAGAAAATAGGGTTCTCAAGATACGGGAGGAGTATTACATACTTTCTAAGTACAAATAATACCAATGAACTTATTTCTAGCCTTAATTGGGTAGTATAACCAAAAATCAAACTTTTAGCCTTGATTGATCCGCACTAGGCCTTCAAGAGCTGAAAATGGCTTAAATGGGGGGAAATGTGGTTTTCAAGACCTGTAAGTGATATTACATCATTTCTATATAAAATACAACCAATTAACCTTTTTTCTAATCTTAATTGGAAAGTTTGACTAAAAGCTAAACTTTCAGCCCCGATTGGTCTAAACCAGGCTTTATAGGAGCCGAATAGGGTATATACATGGGTAAAAAGTGGTTCTCAAGAGTTGGGAGTAGTATTACATAGTTTCTATATACAATCTTCTAATGATCTTGTTTCTAGTATTAATTGGGAAGTTTGACAAAAAGTCAAACTTTCGGCCCAATTAGTATAAACTAGGCCTTATAAGAGCCTACTAAGGCCCACACGGGGGAAACACGTGGTTCTTAAGAGTCGGGTGTAGTATTACATAGTTTCTATGCATAATTTTTGCCAATTAACCTTGGTTCTAGTCTAAATTGGAAAGTTTGACAAAAAGTCAAACTTTCATCCCCAATTGGCCTAAAGTGGACCATAAGAGCCAAATAGGGCCCTAATAGGAAGAAAACATGATTCTCAAGAGCCGAGTGTGGCATTACATAGTTTATATGTGCAAATACTACCAATTAATCTTATTTTTAGTTTTAATTTGAAGTTTCACCAAAAGTCAAATTTTCAGCCTCATTGATCTGAATGAGGCCTCATAATAGACGAATTGGGCAAAATAGGGAGAAAACATGATTTTCAAGAAGCAAAAGTGGTATTACATAGTTTCTATGTATAAATACTACCAACTAACCTTTTTTATAGTCTTAATTGGCAAGTTTGGCCAAAAGTCAAATTTTTAGCTCATGTTGGCCTGAGTTAGGCATTATAAGAGTTGAATGAGCCTAAACGGGGAGAAAATATGATTTTTAAGGGCCATAAGGGATATTAAATAGTTTCTATGTATAAGTATTACAAATTCACCTTGTTTCTAGTCTTAATTGGGAAGTTTGATCAAAAGCGAAATTTCAGCCCCAAATGGCCAAACTAGGCCTTATGAGAGCCGAATAGGGAACAAACATGGGGAAAACGTGGTTCTCAAGAGTCAAAAATAGTATTACATAGTTTGAATGTACAATTATTTCCAATTAACCTTGTTTCTAGTATTAATTAGAGAAGTTTGATGAAAAATCAATCTTTCTGCCCTGATTGGCCTGAAGAAGGCCCTGTAAAAGTTGAGTAGGGCCTAAATAGGGAGAAAACATGGTTATCAAGATACGAGAATAGTATTATATGCTTTCTATGTACAAATTAACCGTAATTCTAATCTTAATTGGGAAGTTTGATCAAAAGCCAAACTTTCAGCCCCGATTGGACTAAACTAAGCCATATAAGAGCCGAATGGGGACAAACATGGGAAAATGGCCTAAATGGGAGAAAACGTGATTTTCAAGAGTTATAAGTGATTTACATCATTTCTATGTACAAATACTGCCAATTAACCTTATTTCTAGTCTTAATTGGAAAGTTTGACCAAAAGCTAAAGTTTCAGCCCCGATTGGTCTAAACCAGGCTTTATAGGAGCCGAATAGGGTATATATATGGGTAAAAAGTGGTTCTCAAGAGTTGGGAGTAGTATTACATAGTTTCTATATACAATTTCTTCTAATGAACCTTGTTTCTAGTATTGATTGGGAAGTTTGACAAAAAGTCAAACTTTCAGCCCGATTAGTATAAACTAGGCCTTATAAGTGCCTAGTAGGGCCCACACGGGGGGGAAAACGTGGTTCTTAAGAGCCGGGTGTAGTATTGCATAGTTTCTATGCATAATTATTACCAATTAACCTTGTTTCTAATATTTATTGGGAAGTTTGACAAAAGTCGAACTTTCATCCCCGATTGGCTTGAAGTAGGCTATATAAGAGCCAAATAGTGCCCAAACAGAGAGAAAACGTGGCTCTCAAGAGCCTATGTATAAATACTACAAATTTACCTTATTTTTAGTATTAATTGGGAAGTTTGACCAAAAGTCAAGTTTTCAGCCCTGATTGGTTTGAACTAGGCCTTATAGGAAACGAATTAAGGCCTAAATGAGAAGAAAATGTGATTTTAAGGAACCAAAAGTCGTATTACATAGTTCTATGTATAAATAATGCCATTTATCCTTGTTTCATGTCTTAATTGGCAAGCTTAACAAAAAGTCAAATTTTCAGCTCCGATTGACCTTAATTAGGCCTTATAAGAGAGTCAAATAGGCCAAACAAGGAGAAAACATGATTTTTAAGAGCCGAAAGGGATATTACATAGTTTCTATTTATAAATACTACCAATTAACCTCATTTTTAGAATTAATTGGAGGTTTGATCAAAAATCTAAACTTTCAGCCCCGATTGGACTAAACTAGGCCTAATAAGAGCCGAATAGGAAAAAACATGGGGAAAACGTTATTCTCAAGAGCTCGGAGTACTAATGCATAGTTTCTACATACAATTACTTCTAATTAAACTTGTTTCTAGTATTAATTGGGAAGTTTGACCAAAAGTCAAATTTTCAGCCCTGATTAGCCTGAACAAGGCCCTATAATAGCTGAGGATGGTCTAATCGGGGAGAAAACGTAATTCTCAAGATACAGGAGTAGTATTACATGCTTTCTAAGTACAAATAATGCCAATAACCCTATTTCTAGTCTTAATTGGGAAGTTTGACCAAAAGTTAAACTTTCAGCCTCGATTGGTCCGCCCTAGGCCTTAAAGAGCCAAAAAGGGTGTGTTCCCTATTCGGTTCTTATAAGGTCTTATTGAGGCCAATCGAGGTTGAAAGTTTGGCTTTTGATCAAACTTCCCAATTAAGACTGGAAATAAGGTTAATTGGTGCTATTATACATAGAAACTATGTAATACCCTTGCCAGCTATTAAAAATCATGTTTTCTCCCCATTACGCCCATTCGGCTCTTATAAGGCCTAATTCAGGCCAATTGAGACTGAATGTTTGACTTTTAGTCAAACTTGCCGATTAATACTAGAAAATGGTTAATTGCTGGTATTTATACATAGAAACTATGTAATACCACGGTTCTTGAAAATCATATTTTCTCCCATTTAGGCTCTATTCGTCTCTTATAAGGTTTAGCTCAGACCAACCAGGACTGAAAATTTGACTTTTGATCAAACTTTCAATTAAAACTAGAAATAAGGTTAATTAGTAGTATTTATACATGGAAACTATGTAATACCACTCGCGGCTCTTGAGGACCATATTTTCTCACCGTTTGGACCATATTGGGCTCTTATACGGCTTATTTAGGCCAATAGGAAATGAAATTTTGACTTTTGGTCAAACTTACTAATTAAGACTTATAAGAGCCGAGTAGAGCTTACACGGGGAGAAAATGTGGTTCTCAAGATCCTGGAGTAGTATTACAAAGTTCAGTCCAATTAGGCTGAAAGTTTGGCTTTTTGTCAAACTTCCCAATTAATACTAGAAAAAGAGATTAATTGGAAGTAATTGTACATAAAAACTATGTAATACCACTCTTGATTATTATGATCCACTTTTTCTCCATCTTTGTCCCCTTGTCGGCTCCTATAAGGCCTAGTTTAGGCCAATGGGGCTGAAAATTTGGCCTTGGTCAAACTTTCTAATTAAGACTAGAAATAAGTTTAATTAATATTATTTGTTAATGAAAATTATGTAATACTACTTCCGACTCTTAAGAACCAAGTTTTTCCAATGTTTGTTTCATATTCGGCTCTTATAAGGCCTTGTTGAGGTCAATCAGGGTTGAAAGTTTGGATTTTGATCAAACTTTCTAATTAAAGCTAGAAATAAGTTTAATTGATAGTATTTGTAAATCGAAACTATGTAATACCATTCTCGGCTCTTGAAAATCACGTTTTCTCCCCGTTTAATTAGAAGGCGTAGGCCAAAACGGGGCTAAAAGTTTGACTTTTGGTCAAACTTGCCAATTAAGGCTAGAAATAAGTCTAATTGAGAGTATATTTATATAGAAACTATGTAATACTACTCCCGGCTGTTCAATATCACATTTTCTTCTTGTTTAGGCCCTATTCAGCTCTTATATGGCCTAGTTTAGGCCAATCGGGATGGAAGTTTGACTTTTGGTCAAACTTCTCATTTAAGACTAGAAATAAGGTTAATTGGTATTAATTGTACATAGAAACTATGTAATACGACTCTCATCTCTTGATAAGCATGTTTTCCCTGTTTATTATCTAGCCGGCTAATCGGGGCTGAGAGTTTGACTTGGTCAAACTTTCCAATTAAAACTAAAAATAAGGTTAATTAACAGTATTTTTACATAGAAACAATGTAATATCACTCACGGCTCTTGAAAATTATGTTTTCTCCCGTTTATGCCCTTTTTGGCTTTTTAAGGCCTAGTTTAGTCTAATCGGGGTCAATAGAGGCTGAAAGTTTGACTTTTGGTCAAACTTCCCAAGCTAGAAGTAGGGTTAATTGTTATTATTTGTACTTAGAAAGTATATAATACTATTCTCGTACCTTGATAACTATGTTTTCTCCCTGTTTATGCCCTACTCAACTTTTATAGGGCCTTCTTCAGGCCAATCAGGGCATAAAGATTGACTTTTCATCAAACTTCCTAATTAATACTAGAAAGTGGTTAATTGGAAATAATTATATATTCAAACTATGTAATACTATTTTTGGCTCTTGAGAACAACGTTTGCCCCATGTTTGTTCCCTATTCGGCTCTTATAAGGCCTAATTTAGTCCAATCGGGGCTGAAATTTGGCTTTTGATCAAACTTCCCAATTAAGACTAGAAACAAGGTTAATTGGTAATACTTATACATAGAAACAATTTAATATCCCTTGTGGCTCTTAAAAATCACATTTTCTCCCCGTTTAGGCTCATTCAACTCTTATAATGGCTAATTCAGGCCAATAGGGGCTGAAAGTTTGACTTTTAGCCAAACTTGCCAATTAAGACTAGAAAAAAGGTTAGTTGGTCATATTTATACATATAAACTATGTAATACCACTTTTGCTTCTTGAAAATCACGTTTTCTCTCAATTTAGGCCGAATTCGTTTATTATGAGGCATAATTCAGACCAATAGAGGCTGAAAATTTGACTTTTGGTGAAACTTCTAATTAAAACTAAAAATAAGGTTAATTAATAGTATTTGCATATATAAACTATGTAATACCACACTCGGCTCTTGAGAACCATGTTTTCTTCCTATTTGGGCCCTATTTTGCTCTTATGGCCCACTTTATGCCAATTGGGGATGAAAGTTTGACATTTTTGTCAAACTTCCCAATTAAGACTAGAACTAAGGTTAATTGGTAATAATTAAGCATAGAAACTATGTAATACTATACCCAGCTCTTGAGAACCACGTTTTCCCCCGTGTGGGCCCTACTAGACTCTTATAAGGCCTAGTTTATACTAATCGGGCCGAAAGTTTGACTTTTTGTCAAACTCCCAATTAATGCTAGAAACAAGGTTCATTAGAAGAAATTGTATATAAAAACTATGTAATACTACTCCTAATTCTTGAGAACCACTTTTTACACATGTATATACCCTATTCGGCTCCTATAAAGCCTGGTTTAGACCAATCAGGGCTGAAAGTTTAGCTTCTGGTCAAACTTTCTAATTAAGACTAGAAATAAGGTTAATTGGTAGTATTTGTACATAGAAATGATGTAATATCACTTACAACTCTTGAAAAACACGTTTTCTCCCATTTAGGCCATTTTCATCTCTTGAAGGCCAGTGCGAACCAATCAAGGCTAAAATTTTGATTTTTGGTTATACTTCCTAATTAAGGCTAGAAATAAGGTTCATTAGTATTATTTGTACTTTAAAAGCATGTAATACTACTCCCGTATCTTGAGAACCCTGTTTTCTCCTCGTTTGGACCCTACTCGGATTTTATAGGGCCTTGTTCAGGCCAATCAAGGTTGAAAGTTTGGCTTTTGGTCAAACTTCCCAATTAACACTAGAAACAAGGTTATTTTAAAGTAATTGTGCAAACAAACTAAGCATTCTACTCCTGGCTCTTGAGAGCCATGTTTTCTCCATGTTTGTTCCCCTATTCTACTCCTGGCTCTTATTCGGCTCTCCATGTTTGTTCCCCTAGTTTAGTCCAATCGGGGCTGAAATTTGGCTTTTAATCAAACTTCCTAATTAAGACCAAAAAAAGATTTGTTGGTAGTATTTATACATATAAACTATGTAATATCCCTTATGGTTCTTAAAAAGCATGTTTTCTCCTCATTTAAGCCCATTCGGCTCTTATAAGACCTAATTCAGGCCAAACGGGGCTGAAAGTTAGCTTTTGGTCAAACTTGCCAATTAAGACCAGAAACAAGGTTAACTGGTAGTATTTATATATAGAAATGATGTAATACCACTCAGAGTCCTTGAAAATCACAAATTTCTCCCATTTAGGCCATATTCGTCTCTAATAAGGCCTAGTTCAGACTAATCGAGGTTAAAAACTGTACTTTTGGTCAAACTTCCAATTAAGATTAGAAATAAGGTTAGTTGGTAGTATTTGTACATAGAAACTTTATAATACTACACTCAGCTCTAGAGAACCACGTTTTCTTCCCATTTGGGCCTTATTTGGCTCTTATCTGACCTACTTCAGGCCAATCGGGGTTGAAAGTTTGACCAAAAGTCCCAATTAAGACTAGAAACAAGATTAATTAAGACTAGAAATAAGGTTAATTAGTAGTAATTATTCATAGAAACTATGTAATACTAATCCCGGCTCTTGAGAACCACGTTTTCCTTATGGTTGTTCCTTATTCGGCCCTAATAAGACTTAGTTTAAGCCAAAATGGCTGAATGTTTTGCTTTGGATCAAACTTCCAAATTAAGACTAGAAATAAGTTTAACTGATAGTATCTGTACATAAAAACTATATAATATTACTCTCGAACCTTAAGAACCACGTTTTTCCTATGTTTGTTCCCTATTCGACTCTAATATGGTCTAGTTCAGGCCAATCGAGGCCGAAAGTCTGACTTTTGGTCAATCTTCCAGATTATGACTCGAAATAAGGTTAATTAATAGTGATTATACATAGAAACTTTGTAATACTACTCCTGACTCTTGAAAATCACATTTTCCCCATGTTTGTTTCCTATTTGGCTCTTATAAGGCTTAGTTTAGGCCAATCGGGGCTGAAAATTTGACTTTTGATGAAACTTCCCAATTAAGACTATAAATAAGTTTAATTGATAGTATTCGTACATATAAACTATATATTACCACTCTCAGCTATTAAAAATCACGTTTTCTTCTCGTTTGGATCCTGTTCGGCTCTTATAAAGCTAATTCAAGCCAAATCGTGACCAAAAGCTTTGGTCAAAATTTTCAATTAAGAATATAAATAAGTTTAATTGATATATTATTTGTACATAAAAACTATGTAATACCACTCTTGACTCTTGAAAATCATGTTTTCACCCAGTTTATGCCCTATTTGGCTCTTATATGGCCTAGCTCAGGCCAAACGAGGAAGAAAGTTTGACATTTGGTTTCATTCCTTTCCTAATTAAGATTAGAAATATGGTTAATTAGTTGTAGTTGTATATAGAAACTTTATAATACCACTATCGGCTTTTGAGAACCATATTTTCTTCCCGTTTGGGCCCTATTTGGCTCTTATGTGCCCTAGTTCCAGCCAATTGAGGAAGAAAGTCTGACTTTTAGTCAAACTTCCCAATTAAGACTATAGAAACATAGTTAATTTATAATAATTGCTCAAAGAAACTATTTGAGAATATTCCCAGCTTTAGTAACAAAATTTTCTCCCCATGTAAGCCCTAACTCGGCTCTTATAAAGCCTAGTTTAGGCCAATTAAGGTAGAAAATTTGACTTTTGGTCAAACTTCATATTTAATAATAGAAACAAGGTTAATTGGAAGTAACATAGAAACTATAAAAACTACTCCTGACTCTTTAGAACCCCGTTTTCCCATGTTTTTTCTTAATTTGAATCTTATAAGGCTTAGTTTAGGCCAACGGGGCTTTTAGTGAAACTTCCAAATTAAGACTTGAAATAAGCTTAATTGATAGTATTTGTACATAGAAACAAAGTAATACCACTCTCAGCTCTTGAAAATCCGTTTTCCCCACGTTTAGGCCTTATTTGGCTCTTATAAGGTATAGTTCAGGCCAAATCGGGGTTGAAAGTTTGACTTTTAGTGAAACTTTTCAATTAAGACTAGAAATAAGTTAAATTGATTATATTTTTTGCATAGAAACTATGTAATTCCACTACTGGCTCTTGAAAATCATATTTTCTCCTTATTTAGACCTTATTTGGCTCTTATATACTGTCAAGTTCAGGCCAATCAAGGTTAAAAGTTTGACTTTTGTACAAATATCCTAATTAAGACTAGAAATAAAGTTAATTAGTAATGTTTATACATAGAAACTATGTAATACCACTCCCGGCTATTGAGAACAGTTTGTTCTTCCCATTTTGGACTACTCGGCTCTTATAAGGCCTAATTTAAGACAATCGCGACTGAAAGTTGACTGTTTGACTTTTGGTCAAACTTCTCAATGAAGACTCGAAATAAGGTTAATTGGTAGTATTTGTACATGAAACTATATAATACCAATCTCGGCTCTTGAAAATCATATTTTCCCCCCCGTTTTAGCCCTATTCGGCTCTTATGAGCCTCAGTTTAAGGCCAATCTGGGCTTTAAGTTTGACTTTTAGTTAAACTTCCCAATTAAGACTAGAAATAAGGATAAATAATAGTAATTGTATATAAAAATTGTATAATAAAACTCACAGCCCTTGAAAATCATTTTTCTTCGCATTTCAGCCTATTCAACTCATATTATACGGCCTAGTTCAAGTCAATCGAGACTGCTTTTTGGTCAAACTTTCAAATTAAGACTATAAATAAGGTTAATTCATGGTATTAGTATATAGAAACTACGTAACACCACTCTTACATCCTGAGAACCACGTTTTATACCTGTTTGGGCCCTACTCGGCCTTGATATGGCCTAGTTCAGGCCAATCGGGGGTGAAAGTTTGACTTTTAGTCAAACTTCTCAATTAATACTCAAAACAAGGTAAATTTGTAATAATTGTTCGTACAACTATATAATACTGCTCCTGGCACATGAAAATCTCATTTTCCCTGTGTTTGTTTACTACTCGGTTCTTATAGCCTAGTTCAGGCTAATTGGGTTAAAAGTTTGGCTTTTGGTCAAACTTGATAAGGGTAATTGGTATTTTGTATATAGAAACTATGTAATATCACTCCCGGCCAATAAAAATCACGCTTTCTCCCTTTTTAGGCCCTATCGGCTCTTATAAGGCCCTAGTTCAGGCCAATTAAGGCCAAAAGTTTGGCTTTTGGTCAAACTTCCCAATTAAGATTAGAAATAAGATTAATTAGTAGTAATCATACATATAAACTATGTAATACTACTCTTGGCTCTTGAGAACCACGTTTTTCATATGTTTGTTTTCTATTCGGCTCTTAGAAGTCCTAATTTAGTCCATCGGGGCTGAAAGTTTGATTTTTGATCAAATTTCTCAATTAAGACAAGAAATAAGATTATTTAGTGGTAGAAATTATACAATATCACTCTCGGCTCTTAAGAACCATGTTTTCTCCCGTTTGGGCCCTATTTGGCTCTTATATGGCCTAGTCTGAATAATGGGGATGAAAGTTTGACATTTGGCCAAACTTCTCAATTAAAAGTAGAAATATATTTAATTGATAGTATTTGTATATAAAAACTATGTAATACTACTCCTCACTCTTGAGAATCACTTTTTTCGCATATTTGTTTACTTTCAGCTGTTATAAGGTCTAGTATAGGCAAATCGGGGCTAAAAGTTTGGCTTTTGGTCAAACTTCCTGAATAAGAATAGAAATAAGTTTAATTGATAGTATGTTTACATAGAACTAGGTAATACCATTTCTGGCTATTGAAAATCACATTTTTCCCTGTTTATGCCTTATTCGGCTCTTACATGGCCTAGTTCAGGGAAATTGATGAAAGTTTGACATTTAATCAAACTTCTTAATTTAGACTAGAAACAAAGTTAATTGGTAGTAATTGTACATAGAACTATGTAATACTACTCTTGGCTCTTGAGAAGCATGTTTTCTCTCCATTTGGGCATACTCGGGTTTAATAAGTTATAGTTGTCCAATCAGGGCTGAAAGTTTTGCTTTTGGTCAAACTTCTAAATTAAGGCCAAAAACAAGGTTAATTAGTTATAATTGTACATAAAAACTATGTAATACTACTCTCTGCTCTTGAAAATGACGTTTTCCCATATTTATTCCTTACTCAGCTCTAATAAGGCCTAGTGCAGGACTATCGGGGCTAAAAGTTTGACTTTTGATTTAACTGTCTAATTATGACTAGAAAGTTAATTGATAGTAATTGTTTATAGAAACTATGTAATACCACTCCCCGCACTTAAGAACCACGTTTTCTCCCGTTTGGACCATGCTCGCCTCTTATGAGGCCTAGTTCAGTCCAATGAGAGCCAAAAGTTTGGTTTTTTATTAAACTTCTCGATTAAGACTTGAAACATGGTTAATTAGTAGTAATATCATATAGAAACTATGTAATACTACTCTCGACTCTTGAAAACTATGTTTTCCCCATGTTTATTCCCTTCGGCTCTTATAAGGCCTAGTCCAGGCCAATTGGCATTGAAAAGTTTGACTTTTGGATAAACTTCCTAATTAAGACTAGAAATAAGATTAATTGGTAGTATTTGTATATAGAAACTATGTAATACCACTCCTGACTCTTAAGAACCATATTTTCTTCCCATTTAGGCCATAATTCGGCTATTATGTGCTCTAGTTCAGCCCACTCGGGGATAAAAGTTTAACTTTTGGTCAAAATTCCCCCATTAAGATTAGAAACAAGGTTAACTTGTAGTAATTGCATAAATAAACTATGTAATATTATTGCCGGCTCTTGAGAACACCGTTTTCTCCCCGTTTAGGCCCTAACTCAGCTATTATAAGGCCTATACATGCCAATGAGGGCCGGAATTTTGACTTTTGGTCAAACTTTGCAATTAATAATAGAAATAAGGTTAATTAAAAGTATTTCTATATAGAACTATGAAGACTACTCCCAACTCTTTTGAGAACCACGTTTTCCCATGTTTGTTCCCTATTTGGCTCTTATAAGGCCTTGTTTAGGCCAATCAGGGCTGAAAATTTGGCTTATGGTGAAACTTCCTAATTAAGACTAGAAATAAGTTTAATTGATAGTGTTTGTATACATAAACTATGTAATACCTCTCCCGACTATTGAAAATCACATTTTCTCCCTGTTTAGGCCCTATTCGGCTCTTATAAGGACTAATTCAAGACAAATCGAGACCAAAAGTTTTAGTTAAGGTTTTCAACTAAGACTAGAAAATAAGTTAATTAGATATTTGTACATAGAAACTATAAAATACCACTCTCGACTATTGAAAATCATAATTTCCTCCCCCCCCCATTTAGTCCCTATTTGGCTCTTATATGGCCTAGTTCAGGCCAATTAGGGATGAAAGATTGACTTTCGGTCAAACTTTCCAATTAAGATAAGAAACATAGTTAATTGGTAGTAATTATACATAGAAAGTATGTAATACTACTCTCAGCTCTGGAGAGCCATACCATGCAATACCACTACTGGCTTTTAAAAATCATGTTTCTCACCGTTTAGTTCCTATTCGGCTCTTATAAGACCAAATTAAACCAATCGGGACTGAAAGTTTGACTTTTGGTCAAATTTCCTAATTAAGACTCGAAACAAGGTTAATCGGCAGTATTTAGACATAGAAACTTTGTAATACTATCACGCTCTTGAAAACTATGTTTTCTGCCCATTTAGGCCTTATTTGGCTCTTATAAGGCCTAGTTCAAGCCAATCGGATAGAAACTTTGATTTTTGGTCAAACATCCCAATTAAGACTAGAAAGTAGGTTAATCGGTAGTATTTGTGCACAGAAACAATGTAATACCACTCCTGACTCTTGAGAACCACTTTTTCTCCCCGTTTGGACGCAAATTTAGCTCTTATATGGCCTAATTCAGGCCAATCTGGGCCGAAAGTTTGACTTTTGGTCAAATTTCCTAATTAATACTAGAAATAAGGTTAATTGGATGTAATTGTACATAGAAAAAATAAATAAGGTTGATTAATAGTATTTGTACATAGAAACAATGTAATATTACTTACGACTGATGAAAACTACGTTTTCTCCCGTTTGGGCCCTTTTTAGCTTTTTTTAGTCCAATCGGGGTCAATAGAGGCTGAAAGTTTGACTTTTGGTCAAACTCCCCAGACTAGAAGTAGGGTTTGGTATTATTTGTACATAGAAAGCATATAATGCTATTCTCGTATCTTGATAACCATGTTTTCTCCCTGTTTAGGCCCTATCAACTTTTATAGGGCCTTCTTCAGGCCAATCAGGGCAGAAAGATTGACTTTTTATCAAACTTCTTAATTAATACAAGAAATAAGGTTAATTAGAAATAATTATACATTCAAACTATGTAATACTATTTTTTGGCTCTTGAGAACCTCGTTTTCTCCATGTTTGTTCCCTATTCGGCTCTTATAAGGCCTAGTTTAGTCCATTCGGGGCTGAAATTTGGCTTTTGATCAAACTTCCCAATTAAGACTAGAAACAAGGTTAATTGGTAATACTTAAACATAGAAACTATTTAATATCCCTTATGGCCCTTAAAAATCACATTTTCTCCCCGTTTAGGCTCATTCAACTCTTATAATGCCTAACTCAGGCCAATAGGAGCTGAAAATTTAACTTTTGGCCAAACTTACCGATTAAGACTAGAAAAAAGGTTAGTTGGTAGTACTAGAAACAAGATTCATTAGAATAAATTATATATAGAAACTATGTAATACTACTCCCAACTCTTGAGAACCACTTTTTACCCATGTATATACCCTATTCGGCTCCTATAAAGCCTGGTTTAGACCAATGGGGGCTGAAAGTTTAGCTTTTAGTCAAACTTTCCAATTAAGACTAGAAATAAGGTTAATTGGTAGTATTTGTATATAGAAATGATGTAATATCACTTACAGCTCTTGAAACCCACATTTTCCCCCATTTAGGCCATTTTCAGCTCTTGAAGGCCTAGTGCGGACCAATCAAGGCTAAAAGTTTGATTTTTGGTTATACTTCCCAATTAAGGTTAGAAATAAGTTCAATGGTATTATTTGTACTTTGAAAGTATGTAATACTACTCCCATATCTTGAGAACCCCGTTTTCTCCTCGTTTGGACCCAACTAGGCTTTTATAGGGCCTTGTTCAGGCCAATCAGGGCTGAAAGTTTGACTTTTGGTCAAACTTCCCAATTAACACTAGAAACAAGGTTAATTGAAAGTAATTGTGCAAAGAAACTAAGCATTCTACTCCTGGCTCTTGAGAGCCATGTTTTCCCATGTTTGTTCTCTATTGGCTCTTAAAGGCCTACTTTAGTCCAGTCAGGGCTGAAATTTAGCTTAGATCAAACTTCCTAATTAAGACTGAAAATAAGATGAATTTGTAGTATTTATACATAGAAACTATGTAATATCCCTTATGGTTCTTAAAAAACACGTTTTCTCCTCATTTAAGCCCATTCGGCTCTTATAAGACCTAATTCAGGCCAAACGGGGCTGAAAGTTTAATTTTTGGTCAAACTTGCCAATTAAGACTAGAAACAAGGTTAATTAGTAGTATTTATACATAGAAATGATGTAATACCACTAACGGTTCTTGAAAATCACATTTTTCTCCCATTTAGGCTCTATTCGTCTCTAATAAGGCCTAGTTTACACCAATCGAGGTTGAAAACTATACTTTTGGTCAAACTTCCAATAAGACTAGAAATAAGGTTATTGGTAGTATTTGTGCATAGAAAGTTTGTGATACTACACAGCTCTAGAGAACCACATTTTCTTCCCATTTGGGTCCTATTTGGCTCTTATATGACCTACTTCAGGCCAATCGGGGCTGAAAGCTTGACTTTTGGTCAAACTTCCCAATTAAGGCTGGAACAAGGTTAATTGGTAGTAATTGTACATAAAAATATGTAATACTACTCATGGCCCTTGAGAACCACATTTTCTCCCCGTATGGCCCTACTTGGTTCTTATAAGGCCTAGGTTCAGGCCGATCAGGCAAGAAGTTTGACATTTTGTCAAACTTCCCAATTAGTATTAGAACAAGGTTAATTGAAAGTAATTGTACATAGAAACTATGTAATACTAATCCTAGCTCTTTAGAACTACTTTTTCCCAATATTTATTCCCTTTTCAGTTAAGGCCAATCGGAGCTGAAAGTTTGGCTTTTGGTCAAACTTTTCAATTAATACAACAAATAAGTTTAATTGGTAGTATTTATACATGAAACTATGTAATATCCCGTATGGCTCTTAAAATCTCGTTTTCTCACCGTTTTGGCCCATTCGGCTCTTTAAGGCCTAATTCAGACCAAACGGGCTAAAAGTTTGACTTTTAGTCAGACTTACCAATTATGACTAGAAACAAGGTTAATTGATAGTATTTATAAATAGAAACTATGTAATACCACTCATGGTTCTTGAAAATCACATTTTCTCCCATTTAGCCCTAATTCGTCTCTTTTGAGACCTACTCAGACCAATCAGTGATGAAATTTTGACTTTTGGTTTAACTTCCCAATTAATACTAGAAATAAGGTCAATATGAAGTAATTGTATATAGAAACTATGTATAATAACTTTCGACTCTTGAGAATCACGTTTTCCCAATGTTTGTCCCTATTCGGCTCTTATAAGGCTTAGTTTAGTCCAATTGAGGCTGAAAGTTTGGCTTTTGATTAAACTTTCCAATTAAGATTAGAATTAAGATTAATTGGTAGTATTTATATATAAAAACTTTTATAAGGCCTAATCAGCTTTTATAAGGCCAACCGGGGCTGCAAGTTTGACTTTGGTTATATATGTCAATTAAGACTAGAAACAACATTAAATGGTAGTATTTATATATAGAAACTATGTAATACCACCCACAGTTCATGAAAATCAAGTTTTCTCCCATTTAGGCCTTGCTCGTCTCTTATAAGGTATAGTTCAAACCAATCGGGGCTGAAAATTTGTCTTTTGGTCAAACTTTGAATTAAGATAAGAAATAAGGTTAATTAGTAGTATTTATACATTGAAACTATGTAATACCAACCTCAACTCTTGAGAACCATGTGTTTGAGCCCTATTTGGCTCTTATATGGCCTACTTCAGGACAATCAGGTATGAAAATTTGACTTTTGGTCAAACTTTCCAATTAAAAGTAGAAACAAGGTTAATGGTAGAAATTACACATAAAACTATGTAATACTACTACCAGCTTTTGAGAACCACATTTTCTCCCCGTGTGAGCCCTACTCGGCTGTTATAAGGCCTAAGTTCAGGCCAATCGAGCTGAAAGTTTGATTTTTGTCAAACTTCCCAATTAATACCAGAAACAAGGTTAATTGAAAGTTTACATAAAACTATGTAAGTAACTCTCGACTCTTGGAATCACTTTTCCCCATGTTTGTTCCCTATTCGGATCCTATAAGGCCTAGTTTAGGCTAATCTAGACTGAAAGTTTGGCTTTTGGTCAAACTTTCAAATTAAAACTAGAAATAAGTTTAATTAATAGTATTTGTACGTGGAAACTATGTAATACTACTCTCGAATTTTGGGAACCAAGTTTTCCCACGTACGTTCCCTATTCGGTTCTTATAAAGCCTTATTGAGGCCAATCGAGATTGAAAGTTTGGCTTTTGATCAAACTTCCCAATTAAGATTGGAAACAAGGTTAATTGGTACTATTATACATAGAAATTATGTAATACCCTTACAGCTATTAAAAATCATGTTTTCTCCCCGTTTATGCCCATCTGCTCTTATAAGGCCTAATTCAGGCCAATTGAGACTGAATGTTTGACTTTTAGTCAAACTTGCCAATTAAGACTAGAAACATGGTTAATTGCAGGTATTTATACATAGAAACTATGTAATACCACAGTTCTTAAAAATCACGTTTTCTCTCATTTAGGCTCTATTCGTCTCTTATAAGGCTTAGTTTAGACCAACCAGGGCTGAAAATTTGACTTTTGGTCAAACTTTCAATTAAAACTGAAATAAAGTTAATTAGTAGTATTTATACATGGAAACTATGTAATACCACTCTCGGCTCTTGAGGACTATATTTTCTCACCGTTTGGACCATATTGGGCTCTTATACGGCTTCTTCAAGCCAATCGGATATCAAAATTTGACTTTTGGTCAAACTTTCTAATTAAGACTTATAAGTACCGAGTAGGGCTCAGACGGGGAGAAAATATGGTTCTCAAGATCCTGAAATAGTATTACAAAGTTTCAGTCCAATTGGACTGAAAGTTGACTTTTTGTCAAACTTCCTAATTAATACTAGAAAAAAGGTTATTGGAAGTAATTGTACATAGAAACTATGTAATACCACTCTTGATTCTTATGATCCACTTTTTCTCCATTTTTATCCCCTTGTCGGCTCCTATAAGGCCTAGTTTAGGCCAATCGGGGCTGAAAGTTTGGCCTTGATCAAACTTTCTAATTAAAACTAGAAATAAGTTTAATTAATAATATTTGTTCATGAAAATTATGTAATATTACTCCCGACTCTTAAGAACCAAGTTTTTCCCATGTTTGTTTCCTATTTAGCTCTTATAAGGCCTTCTTAAGGTAATCGGGGTTGAAAGTTTGGATTTTGATCAAACTAAAGCTAGAAATAAGTTTAATTGATAGTAAAATCGAAACTATGTAATACCATTCTCGGCTCTTGCGAATCACGTTTTCTCCCCGTTTAATTAGAAGGCGTAGGTCAAATCGGGGCTAAAAGTTTGAATTTTGGCAAACCTGCCAATTAAGACTAGAATTAAGTCTAATTAATAGTATGTTTATATAGAAACTATGTAATACTACTCCCGGCTGTTCAATATCACATTTTCTTCTTGTTTAGTCCCTATTCAGCTCTTATATGGCCAAGTTCAGGCCAATCGGGGATGGAAGTTTGACTTTTAGTCAAACTTCTCATTTAAGACATTTCTATAAGGTTAATTGGTAGTAATTGTACATAGAAACTATGTAATACGACTCTCATCTCTTGATAAGCATGTTTTCCATGTTAATTATCTAGCAGGCTAATCGGGGCTGAAAGTTTGACTTGGTCATACTTTCCAATTAAAACTAGAAATAAGGTTAATTAACAGTATTTGTACATAAAATAATGTAATATCACTCACGGCTCTTGAAAACTATGTTTTCTCCCATTTAGGCCCTTTTTGGCTTTTAAGGCCTAGTTTAGTCTAATCGAGGTCAATAGAGGCTGGAAAGTTAGACTTTTGGTCAAACTTTTCAAGATAGAAATAGGGTTAATTGTTATTATTTGTACTTAGAAGCATATAATACTATTCTCGTATCTTGATAACCATGTTTTTCTCCCTGTTTAGGCCCTACTCAACATTTATAGGGCCTTCTCCAGGCCAATCAGGGCAGAAAGATTGACTTTTCATCAAACTTCCTAATTAATACTAGAAACAAGGTTAATTGGAAATAATTGTACATTCAAACTATGTAATACTATTTTTGGCTCTTGAGAACCACGTTTTCTCCATGTTTGTTCCCTATTCGGCTCTTATAAGGCCTAGTTTAGTCCAATTGGGGCTGAAATTTGGCTTTTGATCAAACTTCCCAATTAAAGACTAGAAACAAGGTTAATTGGTAATACTTATACATAGAAACAATTTAATATCCCTTGTGGCTCTTAAAAATCACATTTTCTCCCCATTTAGGCTCATTCAACTCTTATAATGCCTAATTCAGGCCAATAGGGATTGAAAGTTTGACTTATGGCCAAACTTGCCAATTAAGACTAGAAAAAGGCTAGTTGGTAATATTTATGCATAGAAACTATGTAATATCACTTTTGCTTCTTGAAAATCACGTTTTCTCCCTATTTAGGCCGAATTCGTTTATTGTGAGGCCTAATTCAGACCAATAGAGGCTGAAAATTTGACTTTTGGTGAAACTTCCAATTAAAACTAAAAATAAGGTTAATTGGTAGTATTTGCACATATAAACTATGTAATACCACGTCGGCTCTTGAGAATCATGTTTTCTTCCTATTTGGGCCCTATTTTGCTCCTTTGGCCCATTTTAAGTCAATTGGGGATGAAAGTTTGACTTTTTGTTAAACTTTCCAATTAAGACTGAGAACCATGGTTAATTGGTAATAATTAAGTATAGAAACTATGTAATACTACACCGGCTCTTGAGAACCATTTTCCCCCATGTGGGCCCTATTAGGCTCTTATAAGGCCTACTTTATACTAATCGGGCTGAAAGTTTGACTTTTTGTCAAACTTCCCAATTAATACTAGAACAAGGTTCATTAGAAGAAATTGTATATAGAAACTATGTAATACTGCTCCCAACTCTTGAGAACCACTTTTTAACCAGTATATACCCTATTCGGCTCCTATAAAGCCTAGTTTAGACCAATTAGGGCTGAAAGTTTAGCTTTTGGTCAAACTTTCTAATTAAGATCAGAAATATGGTTAATTGGTAGTATTTTACATAGAAATAATGTAATACCACTTACAGCTCTTGAAAATCACGCTTTCTCCTTTTAGACCATTTTCATCTCTTGAAGGCCTAGTGCGAACCAATCAAGGCTAAAAGTTTGATTTTTGGTTATACTTCCCAATTAAGGCTAGAAATAAGGTTCATTGGTATTATTTGTACTTTGAAAGTATGTAATACTACTCCCGTATTTTGAGAACCCCGTTTTCTCTTCGTTTGGGCCTTACTCGGCTTTTATAGGGCCTTGTTCAGGCCAATCAGGGCGAAAAGTTTAGCTTTTGGTAAAACTTCTTAATTAATCTAGAAAGTTTGGCTTTTGGATCATACTCGCCTCTTATAAGGCCCAGTTCAGGCCAATGAGGGCGAAAAGTTTGGCTTTTTGTCAAACATAATAATACCACATAGAAACTATGTAATACTACTCTCGACCTTTGAAAACCATGTTTTTCCCATGTTTATTTCCTTCGGTTCTTATAAGACCATGTTCAGGCCAATTGGCGCTGAAAGTTTGACTTTTGAATAAACTTCCTACTTAAGACTAGAAATAAGATTAATTGGTAGTATTTGTATATAAAAACTATGTAATACCACTCCCGGCTCTTAAAAACTATATAAATTTTGACTTTTGATCAAACTTCGCAATTAATAATAGAAACAAGGTTAATTAAAAATAATTATATATAAAAACTATGAAGACTACTCTTGACTCTTGAGAACCACATTTCCCCATGTTTGTTCCCTATTTGTCTCTTATATGACCTAATTTAGGCCAATTGGAGCTGAAATTTTGGCTTATGGTGAAACTTCCTAATTAAACTTAGAAATAAGTTTAATTGATAGTGTTTATGTATATAAACTATGTAATACCTCTCCCGACTATTGAAAATCACATTTTCTCTGTTTAGGCCCTATTCGCTCTTATAAGGACTAATTCAAGCCAAATATGGGCCAAAAGTTTCAGTTAAAGTTTTCAACTAAGACTAGAATAAGTTAACTGATAATATTTTATACATAGAATAATATTTTTTTTCCCGTTTAGGCCCTATTTGGCTCTTATATGGCCTAGTTCAGGCCAATCGGGGATGAAAGATTGACTTTTAGTTAAACTACCCAATTAAGACAAGAAACATGGTTAATTGGTAATAATTATACATGGAAAGTATGTAAAACTACTCTCGGCTCTGGAGAGCCATACTATACAATACCACTACTGGCTCTTAAAAATCACGTTTTCTCACTGTTTAGTTCCTGTTCGGCTCTTATAAGGCCAAATTCAACCAATCGGGACTGAAAGTTTGGCTTTTGGTCAAACTTCCTAATTAAGACTAGAAACAAAGGTTAATCGGATAGTTTTTAGACATAAGAACTATGTAATACTACCACGGCTCTTGAAAACTACGTTTTCTCCCTATTTAGGCCATATTTGGCTCTTAGAAAATCCTGTCACGTCCCGCTTCCAAAAATACGTGAAAACGGAGTCGCGACGAGAGTCGGTGACGTATATACGCGAGGAAAATACCCCACGCAAACACGCTAAGCCTAAAGTAACCTGAACAAGCTATAAATTTAAACCATAATATTAACGATCACTGCAATAATACATATAATGATTACACATGATTCCAGATGAAATAAGGAATGAAATAGAAGCTAAGTGTGATATACAGGAATCAAAGAATAATAGCAGGAATAAGGAAAGGAAAGAATACCAGAATCAAAAGAGAGAAACTCCAGCTCCTCGCAAAGCGTACGATCACACGAACACTTGAACAATATAAGAAGATGTCCAAAACCAATCGGGGCTGAAACTTTGATTTTTGGTCAAACATCCCATTTAAAACTAGAAAGTAGGTTAATGGTAGTATTTGTACATAAAAACTATGTAATACCACTCCCGACTTTTAAGAACCACTTTTTCTTCTCGTTCGGACCCAAATTTAGATCTTATATAGCCTAATTCAGGCCAATCAGGGCCGAAAGTTTAACTTTTGGTCAAATTTCCCAATTAATACTAGTAACAAGGTTAATTGGATGTAATTGTACATAGAAACAATATAATACTACTCACTTAAGAACCACATTTTCCTATGTTTTTCCTTATTCGGCTCTTATAAGGCCTAGTTTAGTCCAATCAGGGTTGAAAATTTGGCATTTGGTCAAACTTCAAAATTAAGATTAGAAATAAGCTTAATAAATAATATTTGTACATCAAAACTATGCAATACCACTTCCGGCTCTTAAAAATCATATTTTTCCCTATTTAGGCCATATTCAACTCTTATAAGACCTAATTCAGGTCAATCGGGGCTGAAAGTTTAACTTTTGGTCAAACTTTCTAATTAAGACTAGAAACAAGGCTTATTGGTAGTATTTATATATATATGTACTATATAGTACTACTCACGTATCTTGAAAACCACATTTCTTATAAGGCCTAGTTCAAACCAATCAGGGCTGAAAGTTTGACTTTTGGTCAAACTCCCCAATTAAGGCTAGAAATAAGGTTAACTATAGCATTTGTACAAAGAAACAATAAAATACCAATCCAAGACTAATTAACTCTTGAGAACCACATTTTCCCCATGTTTGCTCCCTATTTGGCTCTTATATTATAAGGCTTAGTTTAGGCCAATCAGGGCTGAAAATTTGGATTTTGGTGAAACTTCCTAATTAAGACTAGAAACAAGCTTAATTGATAGTATTTGTACATAGAAATAATGTAATACCACTCTCGGCTCTTGAAAATCACATTTCCCCCATTTAGGCCCTATTCAGCTCTTATAAGGCATAATTCAGGCGAAATTGGGGTTGAAAGTTTAACTTTTAGTGAAATTTTCCAATTAGGACTAGAAATAAGTTTAATTGATAGTATTTTTTAATAGAAACTATGTAATACCACTCCTGGCTCTTAAAAATCGCATTTTCTCCTCATCTGGATCTTATTTCGCTCTTATATATTACCAAGTTCAGGACAATCAGGGTTTAAACTTTGATTTTTGTACAAACTTCCTAATTAATACTAAAAATAAGGTTAATTAGAAATGTTTGTATATAGAAACTATGTAAAATCACTCCCGGCTATTGTGAACAGTTTATTCTTCCCAATTGGGCCCATTCGGCTCTTATAAGGCGTAATTCAAAATAATCGCGGCTGAAAGTTTGACTTTTTGTCAAACTTCTCAATGAAGATTAGAAATAAGGTTAATGGGTATTATTTGTATATAGAAACTATGTAATACCACTCTCAGCTCTTGAAAATCATATTTTCCCCTCGGCTCTTAGAGTCTTAGTTTCAGGCCAATCTGGGTTTTAAGTTTATTTTTTGGTTAAACTTCCCGATTAAGACTAGAAATAAGGATAATTAATAGTAATTATACTTAGAAACTATGTAATAACTTACGGCTCTTGAAAACTATATTTTCTTGTTTAGGCCCTATCCGGCTCTTATTATAGGGTCTAGTTCAAGTCAATCAGGGCTAAAAGTTTGATTTTTAGTCAAACTTTCAAATTAAGACTATAAATAAAGTTAATTGATAGTATTAGTACATAGAAACTATGTAACACCACTCTCGAATCATGAGAACCACGTTTTTCTACCTGTATGGGCCCTATTCTGCCCTGATATGGCCTAGTTCAAGCCAATCAGAGATAAAAGTTTGACCTCTTCCTCTATCCCTATCCCATAGGTACAGAGTTTGAATCAATAGATAACCTTTTCTTCTGTATTAATCGATATTATTACATTCCAATTCCTTCCCAATACCTCTCAAGGAAAATCCCAAATTGGATCCAAAATTGACGGGTTAGTGTGAGCTTATCCATGCAGTTATGCACTCTTCATATAGGAATCCATTTTCTGAAAGATCCTGGGTCAAATTTCCCAATTAAGACTAGAAACAAGGTAAATTTGTAGTAATTGTACGTACAACTATGTAATAGAACTCCTGGGACTTGAATATCACGTTTTCCCTATGTGTTGATCCCTATATAATTCTAAATTCAGGCCAATTGAGGCTGAAAGTTTGCTTTTGGTTAAACTTCCCAATAAAGACTAGAAAGAAGAGTAATTGGTATTATTTGTATACAGAAACTATGTAATACTACCCCCGGCCAATGAAAATCACGTTTTCTCCCCATTTAGGACATATTCGGCTCTTATAAGGCCTAATTCAGGCCAATCAAGGCCTAAAGTTTGGCTTTTGGTAAAACTTTCCAATTAAGACAACAAATTGTACATATAAATTATGTAATATAACTCCTGGGTCTTGAGAACCACGTTTTCCCCATGTATGTTCGCTATTCAACCCTTATAAGTCATAGTTTAGTCCATCTGGGCTGAAACTTTGATTTTTTATTAAACTTCCCAATTAAAATAAGAAATAAGGTTAATTGGTAGTATTTATATATAGAAATTAGGCAATACCACTCTCGACTCATAAGAACATTGTTTTCTCCCCATTTGGAGCCTATTCGGCTCTTATATGGCCTTGTTCAGGATAATCGGGGAAAAAGTTTGACTTTTGATCAAACTTCTCAATTAAGACTTGAAATATATTTAATTGATAGCATTTGTATATAGAACTATGTAATACTACTCTTCACTCTTGAGAATCACGTCTTCTCCATGTTTGTTCCCTATTTGGCTCTTATAAGGTCTAGTTTAGGCAAATCGGGTTGAAAGTTTGGCTTTTGATCAAACTTCTCAATTAAGAACAGAACTAAGTTTAATTGATAGTATTTTCACATAGAAACTAGATAATACCATTTTTGGCTCTTGAAAATCACATTTTTTCCTCGGTTAGGCCCTATTCGGCTCTTATATGGCCTAATTCAAGCAAATGGGGGATGAAAATCTGACTTTTGGTAAAACATCTTAATTTAATCAGAAAAAAAGTTAATTGGTAGTAATTGCACATAGAAACTATGTAATACTACTCCCAGCTCTTGAGAACCATATTTTCTCCCTATTTGGACCCTACTGGGCTCTAATAAGGCGTAGTTCAGTCTAATCAGAGCCGAAAGTTTGGTTTTTGGTCAAACCTCCAAATTAAGACCAGATACAAGGTTAATTAGTATTAACTGTACATAGAGACTATGTAATACTACTCTTTGCTCTTGAAAATCACGTTTTCCCCATGTTTATTCCCTTTTCGGCTCTTATAAGGCCTAGTTCAGGCTTATCATGGCTAAAAGTTTGACTTTTGATATAACTTTTCAATTAAAACTAGAAATAAAGTTAACTAGTTAATTGGTAATAATTAAGCATAGAAACTATGTAATACTACACCCGGCTCTTGAGAACCACGTTTTCCCCCGTGTGGGCCCTATTAGGCTCTTATAAGGCCTAGTTTTTACTAATCGGGCTGAAAGTTTGACTTTTTGTCAAACTTCCCAATTAATACTAGAAATAAGGTTCATTAGAAGAAATTGTATATAGAAACTAGGTAATACTACTCCCAACTCTTGAGAACCACTTTTTACCCATGTATATACCCTATTCGGCTCCTATAAAGCCTGGTTTAGACCAATTACGGCTGAAAGTTTAGCTTTTGGTCAAACTTTCTAATTAAGACTAGAAATAAGGTTAATTGGTAGTATTTGTACATAAAAATGATGTAATACCACTTACAGCTCTTGAAAACCACGCTTTCTCCCATTTAGGCCATTTTCATCTCTTGAAGGCCTAGTGCGAACCAATCAAGGCTAAAAGTTTGATTTTTGGTTATACTTCCCAATTAAGGCTAGAAATAAGGTTCATTGGTATTATTTGTACTTTGAAAGCATGTAATACTACTCCCGTATTTTGAGAACCCCGTTTTCTCTTCGTTTGGGCCCTAATCGGCTTTTATAAGGCCTTTTTCAGGCCAATCAGGGCTCAAAGTTTGGCTTTTGGTCAAACTTCTTAATTAACACTAGAAAGTTTGGCTTTTAGATCATACTCGCCTCTTATAGGGCCCAGTTTAGGCCAATGAGGGCCGAAAGTTTGGCTTTTTGTCAAACGTAGTAATACCACATAGAAACAATGTAATATTACTCTCGACTCTTGAAAACAATGTTTTCCCTATGTTTATTTCCTTCGGCTCTAATAAGACCTTGTTCAGGCCAATTGGCGCTAAAAATTTGAGTTTTGAATAAACTTCCTACTTAAAACTAGAAATAAGATTAATTGGTAGTATTTGTATATAAAAACTATGTAATACCACTCCCGGCTCTTAAAAACTATATAAATTTTGACTTTTGATCAAACTTTGCAATTAATAATAGAAACAAGGTTAAATAAAAATAATTATATATAAAAACTATGAAGACTACTCTTGACTCTTGAGAACCACATTTCCCCATGTTTGTTCCCTATTTGGCTCTTATAAGGCCTAATTTAGGCCAATCGGAGCTGAAAGTTTGGCTTATAGTGAAACTTCCCAATTAAAACTAGAAATAAGTTTAATTGATAATGTTTATGTATATAAACTATGTAATACCTCTCCCGACTATTGAAAATCACATTTTCTCCCTGTTTAGGCCCTATTCGCTCTTATAAGGACTAATTCAAGCCAAATTTGGGCCAAAAGTTTCAGTTAAAGTTTTTAACTAAGACTAGAATAAGTTAATTGATAATATTTATACATAGAAACTATTGAAAATCATATTTTTTCCCCCCGTTTAGGCCCTATTTGGCTCTTATATGGCCTAGTTCAGGCCAATCGGGGATGAAAGATTGACTTTTAGTTAAACTTCCTAATTAAGACAAGAAACATGGTTAATTGGTAATAATTATAAATAGAAAGTATGTAAAACTACTCTCGGCTCTGGAGAGCCATACTATGCAATACCACTATTGGCTCTTAAAAATCACGTTTTCTCACTGTTTAGTTCCTATTCGGCTTTTATAAGGCCAAATTCAACCAATAAAGAAAAGGTTAATCGATAGTATTTAGACATAAGAACTATGTAATACTACCACGGCTCTTGAAAACTACGTTTTCTCCCTATTTAGGCCCTAGTTGGCTCTTAGAAAACTCTGTCACGCCCGGCTTCCAAAAATACGCGGAAACGGAGTCGCGACGAGAGTCGACGATGTATATACGCGAGGAAAATACCCCACGCATACACGCTAAGCCTAAAGTAACCTGAACAAGCTATAAATTTAAACCATAATATTAACGATCACTGCAATAATACATATAATGACTACACATGATTCCAGATGAAATAAGGAATGAAATAGAAGCTAAGTGTGATATACAGGAATCAAAGAATAATAGCAGGAATAAGGAAAGGAAAGAATACCAGAATCAAAAGAGAGAAACTCCAGCTCCTCGCGAAGCGTACGATCACACGAACACCTGAACAATATAAGAAGATATCCAAAACCAATCGGGGCTAAAACTTTGATTTTTGGTGAAACATCCTAATTAAAACTAGAAAGTAGGTTAATTGGTAGTATTTGTACATAGAAACTATGTAATACCACTCCCGACTTTTAAGAACCACTTTTTCTCCCCGTTCGGACCCAAATTTAGATCTTATATGGCCTTATTCAGGCCAATCAGAGCCGAAAGTTTAACTTTTGGTCAAATTTCTCAATTAATACTAGAAACAAGGTTAATTGAATGTAATTGTACATAGAAACAATATAATACTACTCACTTAAGAACCACGTTTTCCTATGTTTTTCCCTATTCGGCTCTTATTAGGCCTAGTTTAGTCCAATCAAGGTTGAAAATTTGGCATTTGGTCAAACTTCAAAATTAAGATTAGAAATAAGTTTAATAAATAATATTTGTATATTAAAACTATGCCATACCACTTTCGGCTCTTAAAAATCATGTTTTCTCCCTGTTTAGACCATATTCAACTCTTATAAGACCTAATTCAGGTCAATCGAGGCTGAAAGTTTAACTTTTAGTCAAACTTTCTAATTAAGATTAGAAACAAGGCTTATTGGTAGTATTTATATATAGATACTATATAGTACTACTCATGGATCTTGAAAACCACATTTTCTCTCCTATTAGGCCCTATTCGGCTCTTATAAGGCCTAGTTTCAAATCAATCAGGGCTGAGAATTTGACTTTTGGTCAAACTCCCCAATTAAGGATAGAAATAAGGTTAACTAGTAGCATTTGTACAAAGAAACAATAAAATACCACTCCAAGACTAATTAACTCTTGAGAACCACATTTTCCCCATGTTTGCTCCCTACTCTTATATTATAAGGCTTAATTTAAGCCAATCAGGGCTGAAAGTTTGGATGTTGGTGAAACTTCCTAATTAAGACTAGAAACAAGCTTAATTGATAGTATTTGTACATAGAAACAATGTAATACCACTCTCGGCTCTTGAAAATCACATTTCCCCCGTTTAGGCCCTATTCAGCTCTTATAAGGCATAATTCAGGCGAAATTGGGGTTGAAAGTTTAACTTTTAGTGAAAATTTTCAATTAAGACTAGAAATAAATTTAATTGATAGTATTTTTTACATAGAAACTATGTAATACCACTCTTGGCTCTTAAAAATCGCATTTTTTCCTCGTTTGGATCTTATTTTGCTCTTATATATGACCAAGTTCAGGACAATCAGGGTTTAAAGTTTGATTTTGTATAAACTTCCTAATTAATACTAAAAATAAGGTTAATTAAAAATGTTTGTATATAGAAACTATGTAAGATCACTCCCGGCTATTGTGAACAGTTTATTCTTCCCAATTGGGCCCATTCGGCTCTTATAAGGCCTAATTCAAAATAATCGCGGCTGAAAGTTTGACTTTTGGTCAAACTTCTCAATGAAGATTAGAAATAAGTTTAATTGGTATTATTTGTATATAGAAACTATGTAATACCACTCTCAGCTCTTGAAAATCATGTTTTCCCCCGTTTTCCCCTTTTCAGCTCTTAAAGTCTTAGTTTCAGGCCAATCTGGGTTTTAAGTTTATTTTTTGGTTAAACTTCCCGATTACGACTAGAAATAAGGATAATTAATAGTAATTATACTTCGAAACTATGTAATAACTTACGGCTCTTGAAAACTATATTTTCTTCTCGTTTAGGCCCTATTCGGCTCTTATTATAGGGTCTAGTTCAAGTCAATCAGGGCTAAAAGTTTGATTTTTGGTCAAACTTTCAAATTAAGACTATAAATAAAGTTAATTGATAGTATTAGTACATAGAAACTATGTAACACCACTCTCGAATCATGAGAACCACATTTTTCTACCTGTATGGGCCCTATTCTACCCTGATATGGCCTAGTTCAAGCCAATCAGAGATGAAAGTTTGACCTCTTCCTCTATCCCTATCCCATAGGTACAGAGTTTGAATCAATAGAGAACCTTTTCTTTTGTATGAATCGATATTATTACATTCCAATTTCTTCCCGATACCTCCCAAGGAAAATCCCGAATTGGATCCAAAATTGACGGCTTAGTGTGAGCTTATCCATGCGGTTATGCACTCTTCATATAGGAATCCATTTTCTGAAATATCCTGGGTCAAACTTCCCAATTAAGACTAGAAACAAGGTACATTTGTAGTAATTGTACGTACAACTATGTAATACAACTTCAAGGACTTGAATATCACGTTCTCCCCATGTGTTGATCCCTATTCGGCTTTTATAATGCTAAATTCAGGCCAATTGGGGCTGAAAGTTTGCTTTTGGTCAAACTTCCCAATAAAGACTAGAAAGAAGAGTAATTGGTATTATTTGTATATAGAAACTATGTAAAACTACCCCCGGCCAATGAAAATCACGTTTTCTCCCCATTTAGGACATATTCGGCTCTATAAGGCCTAATTCAGGCCAATCAAGGCCTAAATTTGGCTTTTGGTTAAACTTTCCAATTACGACAACAAGGTTATTAGTAGTAATTGTACATATAAATTATGTAATACTACTCCTGGGTCTTGAGAACCACGTTTTCCCCATGTATGTTCGCTACTCGACCCTTATAAGTCATAGTTTAGTCCATCTGGGCTGAAACTTTGATTTTTTATTAAACTTCCCAATTAAAATAAGAAATAAGGTTAATTGGTAGTATTTATATATAGAAACTATATAATTCTACTCCTGACTCTTAAGAACCACATTTTCTCCCGTTTGACCCATATTCGCCTCTTATAAGGCCTAGTTCAAGTCAATAAGGGCCAAAAGTTTTGCTTTTGGTCAAACTTCCCGATTAAGACTTGAAACATGGTTAATTAGTAGTAATACCACATAGAAACTATATAATACTACTCTTGAAAACTATGTTTTCCCTATATTTATTCCCTTCAGCTCTTATAAGGCCTAGTTCAGGCCAATTGACGCTGAAAGTTTGACTTTTGGATAAACTTCCTAATTAAGACTAGAAACAAAATTAATTAGTAGTATTTGTATATAGAAACTATATAATACTACCTCAGCTCTTGAAAATCGTGTTTTCCCCATCTTCATTCCTTGTTCGGCTCTTATAAAGCTTAGTATAGGCCAATCGCGCTGAAAGTTTGACATTTGGATAAACTTCCTAATTAAAACTAGAAATTAGGTTAATTGGTAGTATTTGTATATAGAAACTATGTAATATCACTCCCGACTCTTGTAATACCACTCTCAGCTCTTGAGAACCATATTTTCTTCTCGTTTAGACCCTATTCGGCTCTTTTGTGCTCTAGTTGAGCCCAATCGGGATAAAAGTTTGACTTCTGGTATAAATTCCCAATTAAGATTAGAAACAAGGTTAAGTTGTTGTAATTGCACAAAGAAACTATGTAATACTATTCTTAGCTCTTGAGAACACCGTTTTCTCCCCCGTTTAGGCCCTAACTCTGCTATTATAGGCCTATTCAGGCCAATCAGGGCCGAAAGTTTGACTTTTGGTCAAACTTCACAATTAATAATAGAAACAAGGTTATTGAAAGTAATTATATATAGAAACTATGAAGACTACTCCCGACTCTTGAGAACCATATTTTTCCTATATTTGTTCCTTATTTGGCTCTTATAAGGCCAAGTTTAGGCCAATCGGGGCTGAAAGTTTGTCTTCTGGTGAAACTTTTCAATTAACACTAGAAATAAATTTAATTGATAGTGTTTGTATGCATAAACTATATACACCTTTCTTGACTATTGAAAATCATGTTTCTCTCTGTTTAGCCTATTGAGCTTTTATTAGGCCTAATTCAAGCCAAATCGGGACTAAAATTTTTGGTTAAAGTTTTCAACTAAGACTAAAAATAAGTTAATTGATAATATTTGTGCATAGAAACTATATAATATCACTCTCAATTATTAAAAATCATGTTTTCTCCCGTTTAGGTCCTATTTGGCTCTATATGGCCTAGTTCAGGCCAATCGGGAATGAAAGATTAATTTTTGGTTAAACTTTCAAATTAAGACAAGAAACATGGTTAATTGGTAGTAATTATACATAGAAAGTATGCAATACTCTCGGCTATAGTGAACCAAACTATGCAATACCATACCGGCTCTTAAAAATCATGTCTTCTCGTTGTTTAGGCCCTATTCAGCTCTTATAAGGCCAAATTCAGGCAATCGGGTTCTAAGTAAGACTATCACGGCTCTTAAAAACCAATTTTTCTCCCCTTTAGGCCCTCTTTGGCTCTTATAAGGCCTAATTCAAACCAATCGGAGTGAAACTTTGATTTTTGGTCAAACATCCCAATCAAGGATTTAAGGTAGGTTAATTGATAGTATTTATGTACATAGAAACTATGTAATACCACTATCGACTATTGAGAACCACTTTTTCTCCCCGATTGGACCCAAATTAGCTCTTATATGGCCTAATTCAGGCAAATCGGGGTTGAAAGTTTGACTTTTAGTCAAACTTCCTAATTAAAACTAGAAACAAAGTTAATTGGTTGTAACTATACATAGAAACTATTTAATACTACTCCTGACTCTTCTTGAGAACCATATTTTCTCCCTGTTTGGGCCTTAGTCGACACTTATATAAGGCCTTATTCAGGCCAATCAGGATCAAAAGTTTGACTTTTTTTTATCAAACTTCCCAATTAATACTAGAAATAAAATTAATTGAAAGTAATTATACATAGAAACTATATAATACTACTCTTGACTCTTGAGAACTATATTTTTCCCATGTTTGTTCCCAATTCAGCTCCAAATAAGGCCTAGTTTAGGCAAATCAGGGCTGAAAGTTTGGCTTTTGGTCATAATTCCCAATTAAGACTAGAATTCGGTTTAATTGATAGTTTGTACATAGAAACTATGTTTTCTGGACTCTTGAATACCATGTTTCCCCCATATTTGTTCCCTATTCGGTTCTTATAAGGACTAATTTAGGCCAATCAGGACTGAAAGTTTGACTTTTAGTCAAACTTCCAAATTAAGAATAGAAATTAGTATAATTGACAACATTTGTATATAGAAACTATGTAATACCACTCTTGATTTTGAAAATCACGTTTTCTCCTCATTTAGGCCCTATACTCGGCTCTTATAAGGCCTAGTTAAGGCCAATGGGGGTTGAAAGTTAAACTTTTGGTTAAACTTCCCAATTAAGACTAGAAACAAGGTTAATTGGTAGTATTTGCACATGAAACTATGTAATACAACTTACGACTCTTAAAAACCATATTTTCTCCCTGTTTGGGCCCTATTCAGCTATTATAAGGCCTATTTTAGATAAGTCGGGGCTGAAAGATTTTGACTTTTAGTTAAACTTCCCAATTAAGTCCAAAAACAAGGTTTATTGGTAGTAATTATATATAGAAACTATGTAATACGACTCCCCACATTTTCTCCTTGTTTGGGCCCTGCTCGGCTCTTATAAGGCCTAGTTCTAGCCCATCCTAGCCGAAAAAAGTTTGGCTCTTGGTCAAATTTTCTTATTAAGACTAGAAACAAGGTTAATTAATATTAATTGTTCATATAAACTATGTAATACTACTCATAACTCTTGAAAATATTTTTCACATGTTTATTCCCTATTCGACTCTTATAAGGCCTAGTTCTACCCAATCGGTGCTGAAAGTTTGACTTCTAGTCAAACTTCTCAATTAAAACTAGAAATAAAGTTAATTTATAGTATTTGTACAAAAAATTATGTAATACCATTCCCGGAACTTAAGAACCACGTTTTCTCCCCGTTTAGGCCCTACTCGGCTCTTATAAGGCCTACTGTAGCTAATCAGGGCCGAAAGATTGGCTTTTGGTCAAACTTCCCAATTAAGACTAGAAACAAGGTTAATTTGTAGTAATTATAAATATAAACTATGTAATACTACTCTCGACTCTTGGAACCACGTTTTCCACATGTTTGCTCCCTATTCTGCTCTAATATAGGCTAGTTTAGTCTAATCGGGGCTGAAAGTTTGACGTCGATCAAACTTTCCAATTAAGACTAGAATTATGGTTAATTTGTAATATTTATAATAGAAACCATGTAATAACTCTCGCGGCTCTTAAGAATCACATTTTCTCCCACGTTTGAGCCCCATTTGTCTCTTATATGACCTAGTTCGGAGATGAAAGTTTGACTATTGATCAAACTTTACAATTAATACTGGAAAAAGCCTAGTTGGAAGTAATTGTACATAAAAACTATATAATAATACCACTCTCGGTTCTTTAAAATCACGTTTTTCTCCCTATTTAGGCCCTATTCAGCTCTTATATGGCCTAGTTCAGGCCAATCAGGGAAGAAAGTTTGACTTCTTGTCAAACTTCCCAATTAAGGTTAGAAATAAGGTTAATTGGTAGTAATTGTATATAGAAACTATAGAATACTACTCTCGGCTCTTGAGAACCACGTCTTTGCGACTTTTTTTCACTATTCGACTCTTATAAGGCCTAGGTCAGGCCAATTAGAGCTGAAAGTTTAAATTTTGATCGAACTTTCAAATTAAGACTAGAAATAAGATTAATTTATAGTAATCGTACATAAAAACTATATAATCCCAATTCGGCTCTTAAGAACCACGTTTTCTCCCCATTTTAGCCCTATCCGACTCTTATAAGGCCTATTTTAGTCCAATCGTGGCTGAAAGTTAGGCTTTTGGTCAAACTTCCCAATAAATACTAGAAATAAGTTTAGTTGATATTATTTATGCATAGAAACTATGTAATACCACTCTTGTCTCTTGAAACCATGTTTTCCTAACTTTTAATTCTCAATTCGGCTTTATAAGACCTGATTTTCAGGCCAATTAGGCTGAAAGTTTGACTTTTGATCAAACATCCCAATTAAAACTAGAAATAAAATTAATTTATAGTAATTGTATATAAAAATTATGTAATACCACTCCTGGCTCTTAAGAATCATGTTTTCTCCCCATTTTGGCCCTATTTGACTCTTATAGCTTAGTTCAATCGGGGCTGAAAGTTTAGATTTTGGTCAAAGTTCCCAATTAATACTAGAAAAAGATTAATTGATAGTTTTTATATATAAAACTATGTAATACGACTACTGGCTCTTGAAAATCACATTTTTTCTACTTTTATTCTCTATTCGGCTCTTATAAGGCCTAGTTCAGGCATATTAAGGCTGAATGTTTGACTTATGATCAAACATCCAAATTAAGACTAAAAATAAAACTAATTTGTAGTAATTATACATAGAAACTATATAATACCACTCGCGGCTTTTAAGAACCATGTTTTCTCCACGTTTAAGATCTATTCGTCTCTTATAAGGCCATTTGGGGATGAAAGTTTGACTTTTGGTCAAACTACGTAATTAAGAATAGAAAGAAGGCTAACAGGAAGTATATATACATAGAAACTATGTAATACCAACTACGGCTCTTGAAAGCCACATTTTCTCCCCGTTTTGGCCATGTTCGGCTCTTATAAATCCTAGTTCAGACCAATCGGGGATGAAAGTATGACTTTTGGTCGAACTTCCTCATTAAGACTAGAAATAAAGTTAATTAGTAATATTTGTAGATAGAAACAATGTAATACCTCTCCCGGCTCTTGAGAACTATATTTTCTCCCCGTTTGGGCCTTATTTGGCTCTTACATGTCCTAGTTCAGGCTAATCGGAGATGAAAGTTTAACTTTTGATCAAACTTTCAATTAAGACTGGATACAAGTTAATTTATAGTAATTGTATGTAGAAACTATATAATACTACTTCCGGCTCTTGAGAGCTACGATTTCCACATTTTTGTTCTCTATTCGGCTCTTATATGGCCTATTTTAGTCCAATCGGGGCTGAAAGTTTGACTGTTGATCAAACTTCTCAATAAGACTAAAAATAAGGTTAATTAGTAGTATTTGTAAGAGAAACTACGTAATACCTCTTCAGGCTCTTAAGAACAATGTTTTCTCTATGTTTAGGCCCTATTCTGCTCTTTTATGGCCTACTTCAGGCCAATCCGGGATGAAACCTTGATTTCTAGTCAAACTTTCAAATTAAGACTAGAAACAATATTAATTGGTAGTAATTGTATATAGAAACAATGTAATACTACTCTCGACTCTTAAGAACAATGTTTTCTCCCCATGTGGGCCCTAGTCAGCTCTTATAAGGCCTATAGTTTAGGCCAATCAGTGTTAAAAGTTTGACTTTTTGTTAAGCTTCCTAAATAATACTAGAAATAAGGTTAATTTGAAGAAATTGTACATAGAAACTATGTAATACTGCTCCCAACTCTTGAGACCACTTTTTCCCTATGTTTGTTCCTATTCAGTTTGGCTTTTGATCAAACTTTCCAGTTAATGCTAGAAATAAGTTTAATTAATAATATATGCATATGAAAACTATATAATACTACTACCGACTCTTGAGAACCAACTCTTCCCCCATGTTTGTTTCCTATTCGGCACTTATAAGGAAGGCCTTATTGAGGCCAATCGGGGTTAAAAGCTTGGCTTTTGATTAATCTTTATAATTAAGACTAAAAATAGGTTTAATTGATAGTATTTATACATAGAAACTATTTAATACCACTCCAGGCTCTTGAAAATCACATTTTCTCTCTGTTTAGGCCTTATTTGGCCCTTATAAAGCCTAATTCAGGCCAAATCGGGGTTGGAAGTTTGATTCTTAATTAAACCTTCCAATTAAGATCAGAAATAACTTTAATTGATAGTATTTGTATAAAGAAACTATATAATGCCACTCGGCTCCTGAATATCACATTTCTCCCTGTTTAGGTCCTCTTCGACTCTTATATGGCCTAAATTGCCAATCAGGGATGAAAGTTTGCCTTTTGGTCAAACTTCTCAATTAAGACTAGAAACAGGGTTAATTAATAGTAATTGTACATAAAAACTATGAAATACTACTCTCGTCTCATGATAACCACGTTTTCTCATGTTCATTCCCTATTCGGTGCTTATAAGGCCTAGCCAGGCCACTCAGGGTAGAAAGTTTGACTTTTGGTCAAATTTCTCAATTAAAATTAAAAATAAGGTTAAGTGTAGTATTTGCACATAGAAACTATATAATACCACTTCTGGCTCTTAGAACTACATATTCTCCCAGTTTGGCCTTATTAGGTGTTTATATGGCCTAGTCAGGCCAATCGGGGATGAAAGTTTGACTTTTGGTCAAATTTACCATTTACGACTAGAAATAAGGTTAATTGGTAGTATTTATATATAGAAATGATGTAATATCACTTATAACTCTTGAAAATCATATTTTTCCCCATTTAGGCCATTTTCAGCTCTTGAAGGCCTAGTGCGGACCAATCAAGGCTAAAAGTTTGATTTTTAGTTATACTTCCCAATTAAGACTAGAAATAAGGTTCATTGGTATTATTTGTACTTTGAAAGCATGTAATACTACTCCCTGTATCTTGAGAACCCCGTCTTCTCCTCGTTTAGGCCCTACTCGGCTTTTATAGGCCTTATTCAGGCCAATCAGGGCTGAAAGTTTGGCTTTTGATTAATCTTCCTAATTAAGACTAAAAATAAGTTTAATTGATAATATTTGTACATCGAAACTATTTAATACCACTCCAGGCTCTTGAAAATCACATTTTCTCCCCGTTTAGGCCTTATTTGGCCCTTATAAAGCCTAGTTCATGCCAAATCAGGGTTGAAGTTTGATTCTAATTAAACCTTCCAATTAAGATTAGAAATAAGTTTAATTGATAGTATTTGTACAAAGAAACTATATAATGCCACTCTCGCCTCCTGAATATCACATTTTCTCCATGTTTAGGTCCTGTTCGGCTCTTATATGGCCAGTTCATGCCAATCAGGGATGAAAGTTTGCCTTTTGATCAAACTTCTCAAATAAGACTAGAAAAAGGGTTAATTGGTAGTAATTGTATATAAAACTATGAAATACTACTCTCGTCTCATGATAACCACGTTTCTCATGTTTATTCCCTACTCGGTGCTTATAAGGGCTAGCCAGGCCAATCAGGGTAGAAAGTTTGACTTTTGGTCAAACTTCTCAATTAAAATTAAAAATAAGGTTAAGTGTAGTATTTGCACATAGAAACTATATAATACCACTTCTGGCCCTTAGAACTACATTTTCTCCCAGTTTGGCCCTATTGGTCAAACTTCTCAATTAAGACTAGAAACAGGTTAATTAATAGTAATTGTACATAAAAACTATGAAATACTACTCTCGTCTCATGATAACCACGTTTTCTCATGTTCATTCCCTATTCGGTCTTATAAGGCCTAGCCAGGCCACTCAGGGTAGAAAGTTTGACTTTTGGTCAAACTTCTCAATTAAAATTAAAAATAAGGTTAAGTGTAGTATTTGCACATAGAAACTATATAATACCACTTCTGGCTCTTAAACTACATATTCTCCCAGTTTGGCCTTATTAGGTGTTTATATGGCCTAGTCAGGCCAATCGGGGATGAAAGTTTGACTTTTGGTCAAATTTACCATTTACGACTAGAAATAAGGTTAATTGGTAGTATTATATATAGAAATGATGTAATATCACTTATAACTCTTGAAAATCATATTTTCCCCCATTTAGGCCATTTTCAGCTCTTGAAGGCCTAGTGCGGACCAATCAAGGCTAAAAGTTTGATTTTGGTTATACTTCCCAATTAAGACTAGAAATAAGGTTCATTGGTATTATTTGTACTTTGAAAGCATGTAATACTACTCCCTGTATCTTGAGAACCCGTCTTCTCCTCGTTTAGGCCCTACTCGGCTTTTATAGGCCTTATTCAGGCCAATCAGGGCTGAAAGTTTGGCTTTTGATTAATCTTCCTAATTAAGACTAAAAATAATTTTAATTGATAATATTTGTACATCGAAACTATTCAATACCACTCCAGGCTCTTGAAAATCACATTTTCTCCCCGTTTAGGCCTTATTTGCCCTTATAAAGCCTAGTTCATGCCAAATCAGGGTTGAAAGTTTGATTCTTAATTAAACCTTCCAATTAAGATTAGAAATAAGTTTAATTGATAGTATTTGTACAAAGAAACTATATAATGCCACTCTCGCCTCCTGAATATCACATTTTCTCCATGTTTAGGTCCTGTTCGGCTCTTATATGGCCAGTTCATGCCAATCAGGGATGAAAGTTTGCCTTTTGGTCAAACTTCTCAAATAAGACTAGAAAAAGGGTTAATTGGTAGTAATTGTATATAAAAACTATGAAATACTACTCTCGTCTCATGATAACCACGTTTTCTCATGTTTATTCCCTACTCGGTGCTTATAAGGGCTAGCCAGGCCAATCAGGGTAGAAAGTTTGACTTTTGGTCAAACTTTCAATTAAAATTAAAAATAAGGTTAAGTGTAGTATTTGCACATAGAAACTATATAATACCACTTCTGGCCCTTAGAACTACATTTTCTCCCAGTTTGGCCCTATTAGGCTTTTATATAGCCTAGTCAGGCCAATCGGGGATGAAAGTTTGACCTTTGATCAAATTTACCATTTACGCCTAGAAATAAGGTTAATTGGTAGTATTTGTACATATAAATGATGTAATATGACTTACAGCTCTTGAAAATCACGTTTTCCCCCATTTAGGCCATTTTCATCTCTTGAAGGCCTAGTGCGGACCAATCAAGGCTAAAAGTTTGATTTTTTGTTATACTTCCCAATTAAGGTTAGAAATAAGGTTCATTGGTATTATCTGTACTTTGAAAGCATGTAATACTACTCCCTATATCATGAGAACCCCGTCTTCTCCTCATTTGGGCCCTACTCGGCTTTTATAGGGCCTTATTCAGGCCAATCGGGCTAAAAGTTTGGCTTTTGGTCAAACTTTAAAAATAACACTAGAAATAAGGTTAATTGAAAGTAATTGTGCAAAGAAACTAAGCATTCTACTCCTGACTTTTAAGAGCCATATTTTCCCTATGTTTGTTCCCAATTCGGCTCTTATAAGGCCTAGTTTAGTCCAATCGGGGCTGAAATTTGGCTTTTAATCAAACTTCCTAATTAAGACTAAAAACAAGATAATTGGTAGTATTTATACATAGAAACTAAGTAATATCTCTTATGGTTCTTAAAAAGCAAATTTTCTCCTCGTTTAAGCCCATTCGGCTCTTATAAGACCTAATTCAGGCCAAACAGGGCTGAAAGTTTGACTTTGGTGAAACTTGTCAATTAAGACCAGAAACAAGGTTAATTGGTAATATTTATACATAGAAATAATGTAATACCACTCACGGTCCTTGAAAATCGCATTTTTTTCCCATTTAGGCCCTATTCATCTCTATAAGGCTAGTTTAGGCCAATCGAGGTTGAAAACTGAACTTTTGGTCAAACTTCTAATTAAGACTAGAAATAAGGTTAGTTGGTAGTATTTGTACATAAAAAATTTGTAATACTACACTCAGCTCTAGAGAACCACGTTTTCTTCCCATTTGGGCCCTATTTGGCTCTTATATAACCTACTTCAAGCCAATCGGGGTTGAAAGTTTGACTTTTGGTCAAACTTCCCAATTAAGACTAGAAACAAGGTTAATTGGTAGTAATTGTACATAAAAACTATGTAATACAACTCCCGGCCCTTTAGAACCACGTTTTCTCCCCATGGGCCCTACTGATTTTTATAAGGCCTAGGTTCAGGCCAATCAGGCAGAAAGTTTGACTTTTTGTCAAACTTTCCAATTAGTATTAGAAACAAGGTTAATTGGAAGTAATTATACATAGAAACTATGTAATACTACTTCCAACTCTTGTGAACCACTTTTTCCTAATATTTGTTCCCTTTTCAGTTAAGGCCAATCGGAGCTGAAAGTTTGGCTTTTGGTCAAACTTTTCAATTAAGACAAGAAATAAGTTTAATTGGTAGATTTATACATGAAACTATGTAATATCCCTTATGGCTCTAAAAAATCTCATTTTCTCACCGTTTAGGCCCATTCGGCTCTTTAAGGCCTAATTCAGACCAAACGGGCTAAAAGTTTGACTTTGGTCAGACTTACCAATTATGACTAGAAACAAGGTTAATTAATAGTATTTATAAATAGAAGCTATGTAATACCACTCATGGTTCTTGAAAATCACATTTTTCTCCCATTTAGACATAATTCGTTTCTTATAAGGCCTACATCAGACCAATCAGTGCTGAAATTTTGACTTTAGGTCAAACTTCCCAATTAATACTAGAAACAAGGTCAATAAGAAGTAATTTTATATAGAAACTATGTATTATTACTTTCGACTCTTGAGAATCACATTTTCTCCATGTTTGTTCCCTATTCGGATCTTATAAGGCTTAGTTTAGTCCAATCGGAGCTGAAAGTTTGGCTGTTGATCAAACTTCCCAATTAAGAATAAAATTTAGGTAATTGGTAGTATTTTTATATAGAAACTATGTATACCCCTCCGGCAATTAAAAATCACTTTTTCTCCCCGTTTAGGCCAAGTCAGCTTTTATAAGGCCTAATTCAGGCCAACCGGGGCTGCAAGTTTGACTTTTGGTCATACTTATTATTTAAAACTAGAAACAACGTTAATTAGCTGTATTTATACATAGAAACTATGTAATACCACCCATAGTTCATGAAAATCAAGTTTTCTCCTATTTAGGCCATGCTCGTCTCTTATAAGCAATAGTTCAGACCAATCGGGGCTGAAAATTTGTCTTTTGATCAAACTTCGAATTAAGACAAGAATAAGGTTAATTAGTAGTATTTGTACATTGAAACTATGTAATTCCAATCTCAGCTCTTGAGAACCATGTTTTCTCCCTATTGTTTGAGCCCTATTTGGCTCTTATATGGCCTACTTCAGGCCAATCGGGTATGAAAGTTTGACTTTTATTCAAACTTCCCAATTAAAAGTAAAAAACAATTGGTAGAAATTGTACATAAAAACTATGTAATACTACTACCAGCTCTTGAGAACCATATTTTCTTCTCGTGTGGGCTACTCGACTCTTATAAGGCCAAAGTTCAGGCCAATCGAGCTGAAAGTTTGACTTTTTGTCAAACTTCCCAATTAATACTAGAAATAAGGTTAATTGAAAGTTTACATAAAAACTATGTAAGCAACTCTTGACTCTTGGAATCACTTTTTCCCATGTTTGTTCCCTATACGGCTCCTATAAGGCCTAGTTTTGGCAAATCTAGACTGAAAGTTTGACTTTTGGTCAAACTTTCAAATTAAAACTAGAAATAGGTTTAATTAATAGTATTTGTACATGGAAACTATGTAATACTACTATTGACTTTTGAGAACCAAGTTTCCTTACGTTTGTTCCCTATTCGATTCTTATAAGGCCTTATTGAGGCCAATCGAGGTTGAATGTTTGGCTTTTGATCAAACTTCCCAATTAAAACTAGAACAAGGTTAATTGGTAGTATTATACATAGAAACTATGAAATACCCTTCCAGCTATTAAAATCATGTTTTCTCCCCGTTTATGCCCATTCGGCTCTTATAAGGCCTAATTCAGGCCAATTGAAACTGAATGTTTGACTTTTAGTCAACTTGCCAATTAAGACTAGAAATATAGTTACTTATTAGTATTTACACATAGAAACTATGTAAGACCACGGTTCTTGAAAACACGTTTTCTCCCATTTAGGCTCTATTCGTCTCTTATAAGGCTTAGTTCAGACCAACCAGGGCTGAAAATTTGACTTTGGTCAAACTTTCAATTAAGACTAGAAATAAAGTTAATTAGTAGTATTTATACATAGAAACTATATAATATCACTCCTCGGCTCTTGAGGACTATATTTTCTCCCCGTTTGGACCATATTGGGCTCTTATACGGCTTCTTCAGGCCAATCGGAGATGAAAATTTGACTTTTGGTCAAACTTCCTAATTAAGACTTATACGAGCTGAGTAGGGCTCACACAAGGAGAAAATGTGTTCTCAAGATCCCGGAGTAGTATTACAAAGTTTCAGTCCAATTGGGCTGAAAGTTTGACTTTTGTCAAACTTCCCAATTAATACTAGAAAAAAGGTTAATTGGAAGTAATTGTATATAGAAACTATGTAATACCACTCTTGATTCTTATGATACACTTTTTCCCATCTTTATCGCCTATTCGGCTCCTATAAGGCCTAGTTTAGGCCAATCGGGGCTGAAAGATTGGCCTTAGTCAAACTTTCTAATTAAGACTAGAAATAAGTTTAATTAATATTTTGTGCATGAAAATTATGTAATACTACTCCCGACACTTAAGAACCAAGTTTTTCCTATATTTGTTTCCTATTCGGCTCTTATAAGGCCTTGTTGAGGCAAATCGGGGTTAAAAGTTTGGATTTTGATCAAACTTTCTAATTAAAGCTAGAAATAAGTTTAATTGATAGTATTTGTAAATTGAAACTATGTAATACCATTCTCGGCTTTTGAAAATCACGTTTTCTCCCCGTTTAATTAGAAAGCTAGTAGGCCAAATCGGGGCTAAAAGTTTGACTTTTGGTCAAACCTTTCAATTAAGACTAAAAATAAGTCTAATTGATAGTATGTTTACATTGAAACTATGTAATACTACTCCCGGCTGTTCAATATCACATTTTCTCCTTGTTTAGGCCCATTCGGCTCTTATATATGGCCTAGTTCAGGCCAATCGGGGATGAAAGTTTGACTTTTGGTTAAACTTCTCATTTAAGACTAGAAATAAGGTTAATTGGTAGTAATTATACATAGAAACTATGTAATATGACTCTCATCACTTGATAAGCATGTTTTTCCCTGTTATATTATCTAGCGGCTAATCGGGGCTGAAAGTTTGACTTGGTCAAACTTTCTAATTAAAATTAGAAATAAGGTTAATTAACAGTATTTATACATAGAAACAATATAATATCACTCACTGCTCTTGAAAACTATATTTTCTCCCGTTTATGCCCTTTTGCCTTTTTAAGGCCTAGTTTAGTCTAATCGGGGTCAATAGAGGCTGAAAGTTTAATTTTTAGTCAAACTTCCCAAGCTAGAAGTAGGGTTAATTTGTATTATTTATGCTTAGAAAGCATATAATACTATTCTCGTATCTTGATAACCATTTTTGCTCCTGTTTAGGCCCTACTCAGCGTTTATAGGGCCTTCTTCAGGCCAATCCGGGCAGAAAGATTGACTTTTCATCAAACTTCCTAATTAATACTAGAAATAAGGTTAATTAGAAATAATTGTATATTCAAACTATGTAATACTATTTTTTGGCTCTTGAGAACTATGTTTTCCCCTTGTTTGTTCCCTATTCGGCTCTTATAAG
>JAVJIF010013714.1:70000-77561 GCA_038442645.1 Agave tequilana
GTTTCAATTTTAGTTAAACTTCTCAATTAACACTAGAAATAAGGTTATTCAGTAGAATTGTACATAGCACTATGTAAAACCTCATATTTGGTCTGGACTAGACCTTTTAACATAAGAGCCGAATAAGGTACAAACGGGGAAAACAAGATTTCCAAGAGCAAGGAGAAGTAATACATAATTTTACGTATAATTACTACTAAATAAACTTGTTTCTCGTCTTGATTAGGAAGTTTGACCAAAAGTCAAACTTTCAACCCCGATTGGTGTGAACTAGGCTTTATAAGAGCCGAATAGGGACCAAACAAGAGGAAAACATGGTTTTCTAGGGCCATGAATGGTATTACATAGTTTCTATGTATAATTACTACTAATTAACTTTGTTTCTAGTGTTAATTGAAAAGTTTAACTAAGAGTTAAACTTTCAGCCCCGATTGGCCTGAGTATGCCTTATAAGAGCCGATTAGGGCCCAAACGGGGAGAAAACGAGATTTTCAAGAACCGAGAGTAGTATGACATTATTTTTATATATAATTACCACTAATTAAACTTGTTTTTAGTCTTAATTATAAAGTTTAACCAAAAGTCAAACCTTCAGTCTTATTAGCCTGAATTTGGCCTTATTAGAGCCGAATAGGACCAAACGGGAGAAAATAAGGTTTTCAAGTACTGAGAGTGATATTACATAATTTTTATGAACAATTAGTTCTAATTAACCTTATTTCTAGTGTTAATTAGAAAGTTTGACCAATAGTCAAACTTGCAACCCTTATTAGTTTGAACAAGGCCTTATAAGAGCCGAATAAAGCACAAACAGGGAGAAAATGAGGTTTTCAAGAGATGGGAGTAGAATAACATAGTTTTTATGTATAATTATTACTAATTAAACTTATTTCTAAGTTTGACCAAAGTCAAACTTTCATCCCCGATTAGCCTGAACTAGGCCTTATCGAGCCGAATAGGGACCAAACGGGTGAAAAACATGATTTTCAAGGGCCGTGAATAGTATTACATAGTTTCTATATACAATTATTACTAATTAACCTTGTTTATAGTGTTAATTGAGAAGTTTGACCAAAAGTGAAACTTTCAGCCCCGATTGGCGTGAGCAAAGCCATGTAATAGCTGATTAGAGCCCAAAAGGGGAGAAAACGCGGTTTTAAAGAGCTGAGAGTAGTAATACATAATTTTTATGTATAATTACTACAAATTAAATTATTTTCTAGTCTTAATTGAGAAGTTTTATTAAAAGTCAAGTTTTCAGTCTTGATTGGCCTGAAGTAGGCCTTATAAGAGCCGAATAGGAACCAAACAGGAGGAAAACATGATTTTCAAGGGCCGAGAATGGTATTACGTAGTTCTATGTACAATTTCTATTGATTAAGTTTTTTTTCTAGTGTTAATTGGAAAGTTTGACTAGAACTGAAACTTTTAGCCCCTATTGGCCCGAAAAGGGCCTTATAAGAGCCTAATAGGGTCCGAAACGGGAGAAAATAAGGTTTTCATGTGCTGAGAGTGGTATTACATAGATTTTATGTACAATTAGTACTAATTAACCTTATTTCTAGTGCTAATTAGAAAGTTTGACCAAAAGTCAAACTTTCAGCCCATATCAGCCTGAACGAGGCCTTATAAGAGCCGAACAAAGCCCAAATAGGAGAGAAAACGAGATTTCAAGAGCCGGGAGTGGTATGACATAGTTTTTATGTATAATTAATACTAATTAGACTTATTTCTATGTTTGACCAAAAGTAAAACTTTCATCTCCGATTGGCCTGAACAAGGCCTTATAAGAGCCAAATAGAGACCAAACGGGAGGAAAACATGGTTTTCAAGGGCCACGGTATTACATAGTTTCTATGTTTAATTCTACTAATTAATCTTGTTTATGGTGTTAATTAGGAAGTTTGACCAAAAGTAAAACTTTGAGCCCCGATTGGCGTGAACTAGGCCTTATAATAGCCGATTAAGGCCCAAACGGGGAGAAAACGAGGTTTTCAAGAGCCGAGAGTAGTAATACATAATTTTTATGTATAATTACTACAAATTAAACTAGTTTCTAGTCTTAATTGAGAAGTTTTACTAAAAGTCAAGTTTTCAGCCCCGAATGGCCTGAAGTAGGCCTTATAAGAGCTGAATAGGGACCAAACGGGAGGAAAACAAGATTTTCAAGGGCCGAGAATGGTATTGTGTAGTTCTATGTACAATTTCTATTGATTAACCTTTTTCTTGTGTTAATTGGTTAGTTTTACCAGAACTGAAACTTTTAGCCCCTATTGGCCTGAAAAGGGCTTTATAAGAGCCTAACAGGGTCCAAACGGGGAGAAAGTACAGTTTTCAAAAGTCAGGAGTAGTAATATAGAGTTTTTATGTATAATTACTACTAAGTATACTAGTTTCTAGTCTTAATTGAGAAGTTTTACCAAAAGTGAAACTTTCAGTCCATATTGTTCTGAACAAGACCTTATAATGGCCGATTAAGGCTCAAACAGAGAGAAAACGAGGTTCAAGAGCCGAGAGTAATAATACATAGTTTTCATGTATAATTACTACTAATTAAACTAGTTTCTAGTCTTAATTGAGAATACCAAAAGTCAAACTTTCAGCTCCGATTAGCCTGAACTAAACCTTATATGAGCCGAATAGGGCCCAAATGGGGAGAGAAAACATGGTTTTCAAGGGCTGAGAGTGGTATTGTATAGTTCTCTATACAATTATTACTAATTAACCTTTTTTCAAATTTTAAATTGAAAAAATTTGAGTAAAAGTCAAACTTTCAGCCCTGATTATCCTGAACTAGTCCTTATAAGCGCCTAATAACGTCCAATCGGGGAGAAAATATAGTTTTCAAAAGCCGAAAGTAGTAATACATTGTTTTTATGTATAATTACTACTAATTAAAAAGTTTCTAGTCTTAATTGTGAAGTTTGACTTAAATGTCAAACTTTCAGCCCGATTGGCCTGAACGGGCCTCGTAAGAGCCGAATAGGGACCAAACGGGAGGAAAACATGGTTTTCAAAGGCCCTGAATGGAGTTACATTATTTTTATGTACAATTACTAATAAATTAGTCTTGTTTCTAGTGTTAATGAGAAAGTTTGACCAAAAGTCAAACTTTCAGTTCCGATTAGCTTAAACTAGGCATTATAATAGCCGATTAGGGCCCAAACAGGGAGAAAATGAGGTTTTCAAGAGTCATTAGCAGTACCACATAGTTTTTTCTGTATAATTATTACTATATAAACTAGTTTCTATTCTTAATTGGAAAAGATTTACCAAAAATCAAACTTTCAGCCTCGATTGGCCTAAACTAGGCCTTATGAGAGTCGAATAGTGACTAAACGGGTGAAAATATGGTTTCAAGGGCCGTAAAATGGTATTACATAGTGCTATGTACAATTACTACTGAATAAGCTTGTTTCTAGTGTTAATTGAGAAGTTTGACTAAATTGAAACTTTCAGCTCCTATTGGCCTGAATTAGGCCTTATAAGAGCCTAATGGGTCCACAGAGAGAGAAAATACAATTTTCAAAAGTCAGTTTTATTATATAGTTTTTATGTATAATTATACTAAATAAACTTATTTCTAGTCTTAATTGGAAAGTTTGACCAAAAGTCAAACTTTCAGCCCTTATTGCCTGAACTAGGCCTTATGAGCCGAATGACCCAAATCGGAAGAAAATATGATTTTCAAGAGCTTAGAGTGGTATTACATAGTTCCTATATAATTACTACTAATTTATTTTATTCTAGCGTTAATTGGGATTACTGACCTAAAAATTAAACTTGCATCTCCGATTGGCCTGGGCCGCCATATTAGAGCCGAACAGGGCCCAAACAGGGAGAAATGAGGTTTTCAAGAGTTGGAACTACTATTACATAGTTTTTTTTATGTAATTACTACTGATTAAACTTATTTCTAGTCCTAATTGGGATGTTTATAAAAAAAATTAAACTTTCAGCCCCGATTGGCCTGAACCAGGTCTTATAAGAGACATAAGGCCCCAAACAGGGGAGAAAACCAGGTTTCAGGATTCGGGAGTAGTTCACATAGTTTCTATATAAACTATAACTAATTAATTTGTTTCTATTTTTTATTTGTAAGTTTGACCAAAAGTCAAACTTTCAGCCCGATTTACCAGAACTAGGCCTTATAGGAGCCAAATAGGGGCCAAATAAGAGGAGGAAACATGATTTTCAAGAGCTAAGAGTGATATTACGTAGTTTTCATGTACAATTACAGCGAATTAAACTTGTTTCAAGTGTTAATTAAAAAGTTTGACAAAAAATAAGCTTCAAGCCCTTGATAACCTAAACTAGGCCTTATAAGAGCCGAATAGGATCCAAACGGGTGAAAAGTCGGTTTCCATTAGGGCCTATACTACTTATTAAAATTATTCTAAGTTTTAATTAGGAAAGTTGACTAAAAGTTGAACATTAAGCCCTTATAGCCTGAACTAGGCCTTATTAGAGCTGAATAGGGCCAAAACTGGGAGAAAACGAGGTTTTGAAGAGCCGAGAGTGGTATTACAAAGTTTTTATATATAACCACTGTAAATTAAACTTTTTTTTATTCTTAATTTGGAAGTTTGATCAAAAGTAAAACTTTCAGCCCTGATTGGTCTTATAAGAATCGAAAAAGAGACTAAACGGGAAGAAAACATGATTTTAAAGGGTCGTGAATGGTATTACATAGTTTTTATGTACAATTACTACTAATTAACTTTGTTTTCTGTGTAATTGGGAAATTTAATCAATAGTCAAACTTTCAGGCCGATTAGCCAGAACTAGGTCTTATAAGAGCCGAATCGGGACCAAAAGGGAGGAAAACAAAGTTTTCAAGGGCTGTGAATGTATTACATAGTTATATATGTACAATTATGACTAATAACCGTATTTCTAGTGTTATTGAGAAGTTTGAGAAAAAGTCAAACTTTCAGCCCAGTTTGGTTTGGACTAGACCTTATACATAAGAGCGGAATAAGTACAAAAGGGGAAAAACAAGGTTTTCAAGAGCAAGGAGAAGTAATACATAATTTTATGTATAGTTACCACTAATTAAACTTGTTTCTCATCTTAATTGGGAAGTTTTACCAAAAGTCAAACTTTCAGCCCCAATGTTTGAAGTAAGCTTTATAAGAGCCGAATAGGGACCAAACGAGAGGAAAACATGGTCTTCTAGGGCCATGAATGGTATTACAGAGTTTCTATGTATAATTACTTCTAATTAACTTTGTTTCTAGTGTTAATAGAAAGTTTGACCAAGAGTCAAACTTTCAGCCCCGATTGGCCTGAATTAGGCCTTATAAGAGCGATTAGGGCTCAAACGGGGAGAAAATGAGGTTTTTTAAGAGCCGAGAGTAGTATGACATAGTTTTTATCTATAATTACTACTAATTAAACTTGTTTTTTAGTCTTAATTATAAAGTTTGACAAAAGTCAAACCTCATTTCTTATTAGCCTAAACTAGCCTCATTAGAGACGGATAGGACCCAAATGAGAGAAAACAAGGTTTTCAAGTGCTGAGAGGGTATTACATAGTTTTATGTACAAATAGTACTATTAACCTTATTTCTAGTGTTAATTGGAAAGTTTGATCAATAGTTAAACTTTCAGCCCTATTAGTCTGAACTAGGCCTTATAAGAGCCGAAAAAAGCAAAAACAGGGAGAAAATGAGGTTTTCAAGAGATGGGAGTAGAATAACATAGTTTTTAGTATAAATACTACTAATTTAACTTATTTCTAAGTTTGACCAAAAGTCAAACTTTCAACCCCATTAGCCTGAACTAGGCCTTATAGAGCCTAATAGGGACCAAACGGGAGAAAAACATGGTTTTCAAGGGCCGTGAACAGTATTACAAATATCTATGTACAATTACTACTATTAACCATGTTTAAAGTGTTAATTGAGAAGTTTGATCAAAAGTTTGACTTTCAGCCCCGATTTCGTGAACTAAGCCTTATAATAGCTGATTATAGCCTAAAAGAGGAGGAAAACGAGGTTTTCAAGAGCTGAGAGTAGTAATACATAATTTTTATGTATATTACTATAAATTAAACCATTTCTAGTCTTAATTGAGAAGTTTTACTAAAAGTCAAGTTTTCAGTCCCGAGTGGCCTGAAATAGGCCTTATAAGAGCCGAATAGGGACCAAACAGGAGGAAAACATGATTTTCAAGGGCCGAGAATGGTATTACATAGTTCTATGTACAATTCTATTGATTAAGCTTTTTTCTAGTGTTAATTGGGAAGTTGACCAGAACTGAAACTTTTAGCCTCTATTGGCCCGAAAAGGGCCTTATAAGAGCCTAATAGGGTCCGAAACGAGAGAAAATAAGGTTTTCATGTGCTGGAGTGGTATTACATAGTTTTTATGTACAATTAATACTAATTAACCTTATTTCTAGTGTTAATTGGAAAGTTTGACCAAAGTCAAACTTTCAGCCCATATCAGCCTGAACGAGGCCTTAAAAGAGCCGAACAAAGCCCAAACAGGGAGAAAAATGAGGTTTTCAAGAGCCGGGAGTAGAATGACATAGTTTTTATGTATAATTTACTACTAATTAAACTTATTTCTATGTTTGACCAAAAGTAAAACTTTCATTTCCGATTGGCCTGAAGTAGGCCTTTAAGAGTCAAATAGAGATCAAACGGGAGGAAAACATGGTTTTCAAGGGCCGTGATTAGTATTACATAGTTTCTATGTATAATTACTACTAATTAATCTTGTTTATGGTATTATTGGGAAATTTGACCAAAAGTTAAACTTTGAGCCCCGATTGGCATGAATTAGGCCTTATAATAGCCGATTAAGGCCCAAACGGGGAGAAAACAAGGTTTTCAAGAGCCGAGAGTAGTAATACATAGTTTTTATGTATAATTACTATAAATTAAATTAGTTTCTAGTCTTAATGGAGAAGTTTTACTAAAATTCAAGTTTTCAGCCCCGATTGGCCTGAAGTAGGCCTTATAAGAGCCGAATAGGGACCAAACGGGAGGAAAACATGATTTTCAAGGGCCGAGAATGGTATTACGTAGTTCTATGTATAATTTCTATTGATTAAGCTTTTTCTTGTGTTAATTGGAAAGTTTGACCAGAACTGAAACTTTTAGCCCCAATGGCCCGAAAAGGCCTCAAGAATGCCTAATAGGGTCCGAAAATGGAGAAAATAAGGTTTTCATGTGCTGAGAGTGATAACATAGTTTTTATGTACAATTAGTACTAATTAACCTTATTTCTAGTGTTAATTGGAAAGTTTGACCAAAAGTCAAACTTTAGTCCATATCAGCCTCAACTAGGCCTTATAAGAGCCGAACAAAGCCCAAACAGGGAGAAAACGAGGTTTTCAAGAGCCGGGAGTAGAATGATATAGTTTTTATATATAATTAATACTAATTAAACTTATTTCTATGTTGACCAAATTTAAAACTTTCATCTCTGATTGGCCTGAACTAGGCCTTATAAGAGCCAAATAGAGACCAAACGGGAGGAAAACATGGTTTTCAGGGGCCGTGAATTATATTACATAGTTTCTATGCATAATTACTATTAATTAATCTTGT
>JAVJIF010013715.1:0-10000 GCA_038442645.1 Agave tequilana
CACGAGTAGAAAGAAGATCCCGTGAGTCAAAATGAGGAGTCTGGCACAAGGGAACTGGAACTAGTCAGCTTGCCCACTAAGATAGGCTCGATCCTCAGCAGTTGGCTCCACTTCGGTCCAAGCTTCGGAATCTGAATATGCAAATCCAAGGGAGTCAAGACATATACAATAACGGACTACAGCCAAGTGGCTAAGAGACATGAATAAGTAGTATGAAACAATATAAGGATATCAGCTAACAAGTTGAAAAGCATGAAGAGATAAAGTCCTAATACATTAGATCTACAGTTAACATCTTATTATTATTACTTGTCTTACTGTGATATCTAGCTATGTGACCCAGCGTCCCAGAGCACATAGATCCATATCCTAGTAAAGCAAGGTTGTTATTGGAAATCAGCGGTTGTATCGACGAACTATGTTTACAGTGGACCCCGTACATGCCCGGGATAACGGTCCAGGATTGTTCCGTTGCTTGGTGACGGAAGCCAGCCGCTAGGCTAAACAGGAGGGACTTATGTATGCCCTTATCATGATGGTACCAGTAATAGAGGGAGCAAGCACTCCCCTCGGTCCCCTGGAGGCCCACAGGTCAGACCGGAACATGAGTTGCACAACATTCCTAAAAGCCACTGTAAACACGAACACATATCGATATCCGCATGTTTCCCCCGACCCATATGTAAGTTGGTCCATTTTATGCAAAAGTCAAGTGTATCATGCTTGGTTCAGTGATGGCATGATAAGTGGTGATATTCACATTTTAACAAGTTATGGAGCGATGATATGTAATAACAAGTCATGAAGTAATATGAGATAATGTCTATCAAGTAACATGTCATGTAGTACCAGTTAAGAAGCATGAACAAGAATAATATGCCACACATGTATCAATGATAAGATCCAATCCCAGAAAAGAAATCAACTAAGTCAAACAGTCAGAATTAGTCAACTATGTGGAGGATTAGTCGACTAATAGGGGTCTTAAGTCGACTAATGATCTGGATGAGTCGACTAAAACTGGGTTCCAGAGAGTTGGAATTCTGTTTCAGGAAAGTTAGTCGACTAGGGTTGTAAGGGTAGTCGACTAACAGGGAACTACTAGTCGACTAACGGATACTTAAGTCGACTAAGTCTGTGATACAGAGAGTTGGGGTTTATTTCAGGAAAATATTAGTCGACTAAGGTAAAAATGGTAGTCGACTAATGGTCTCAAGTCGACTAATATCTAAGCTAAGTCGACTGGAGCCGAGAGTTGGGTTTTCTGGTTCAGGAAAAGGTTAGTCGACTAGGGTCAAGATAGTAGTCGACTAGGGGTCTCTAGTCGACTGGTAATAAGATCTAGTCGACTAAAACTGTGAAATCAGAAAATGTTACGTTTCAACTAAGGTGGGTTAGTCGACTAGTCCCTAGGTCTAGTCGACTAATCGTGGGAAAACAGCAAACAGAACAGATTTCTAGGGTTTTGTTTGAGGGTCTAAAATATGATTTTTATGTCACAAGTGTGCATGATTTGTCAACACAAGTACACAAAGGAGTTTACAAGTCTTGGTGAGTAAATATACTCACCTCGAACGGTTAATCGAAGTTCTATGCGAGTTCGGAAGAGATCGTAGTCGACGGTATCACCCACTCGATCCTTGGCGATACTTCCGACGAAGAGAGATGCGATCCAAATTCAAGGTAGAGATGGTTGCTAGAGATGGAGATGAAAACCTAGGTGAGCTTTGGAGTTAGGGTTTGAGATGGAGAAGGAAATGGTGAAGGCTATTTTCTTGGTGAAGTGAAGAAAAGAGTAAAAGAATGTAAAGGAAAACTTATATAGGATTTGATTTTGTAAAGGAGATGCAAATAAAGAATTTGAGAGGGGGTTTTGTGCAAAAAGGGGAGGTGAGGTGTCTCTCCTAGCCACCACTTGGCGCGCCATGGGAGAGAGAGAAAAGATGGGCATTTAATGAGGAAGTAGGTGAGAAAATGTGTGGAGTTGAAATTTTTGGAGAAAATGGAATTTTGGAAAATGGAAAAAACTTGTGGTTGTGGAGGAAAGAAATAAGGAAAGGAAAAAGAAAAGAAATCATAAAGGAGAAGATATTTTCTCTTGGATTTAGAAAATAAAATATTGAAAATACAAGTTCCCGGTTTAAGTCGAGGATGCAGAAAACATTTCGGGAAATACCGAAATCGTCCGAAATTCAAGTATCTCGGAACGACTCGTAAATTTTACCAAAAATCAATAATAATATATGAAGACGTATAGTGAAATCCGTTTGAAGAAATACTTTATAGTTTTAAAACTAAAAATCCCGGAATCAGTAATTTACCGACTCCGTTGAAATTTTCATAAATTCATAAAATTCTCAGAAAAAAGTATTTAAGTAGGAAATATCATTCTAAGAAATAAGGTCTAAAGACTCTTCTAGAAATTCTTAACCGTTTGTAAAATAAAAATCCAGGAATCGATCAGCGACACTGGTCGACACCGGTTTTGAAGAAATTTATTTTAATTCAGGAAAAATCCAGAAAATCATAGAAAATCTAATATATTGGAAAATGATATTTGAAATTGAAATCGGTCAAATACAGGAAGTAAATCGAAAAATACGGTCGAAAAACTGAATACGCAACTAAGTACGTATTCTGGGAACAGGGTATTACACCAACGGTCAGATTTTTCTGGCCTCTATAAAAGGGGGTTTTGTCATTGTTTGAAGCCAAGATTTTGAGGACTTCTTGAGCCAGTTTTTCTAAGTCATTTCAGAAGTTTTCTCCACAAAATAGAGAGCAAATACTTCCCATCTAAAAGGGAGTTTTTATTAAGAGAGTGATTTTAAGTGATTCCTTGAGTTTTTCATCATACCTTTCTTTCCTTGCTTTCTCACACCGCACTTGAGCTATCCATTGTCCATTCATCCTATAGGTGTGTTGTAGTGAGAGTTTTTGTAAGGTGATCAAAGTGTTGTGATCACCAAAGATCCTTCTTTGTTCTTTGAGGAGACGGGCAAGTGTGCTCGTTGTGGTTGGAGTTCGGTTGTGAACTCTTTGGTTTGAGGTGCGGCCTCGGCGAGCTTGTGAAGCTTGCGTGTGTACGGGACTTGGGAGTCCGAGGGCTTGTAGGTGTTGCGGCACCGAGGAGAGATCCATTGGGATCTTGCATAGTGGAAATCCTTCGTGTGTCGAAGGCGGGGATGTAGAGCAAGTGTGCTCGAACCTCGAAACAAATCCCTTGTGTTTGCGATTGCTTACTCTATCTCTCTTTCTCTCTTGTCTCTATATCTTGCATTACTTTATAGTCTTTATCTCTTATATGCATGATATACCCTTGTGCTCATAATTGCTATACTTGCTTGGGATTGTTGTTAACACTAGTATTCAACCAAGAGAGCCAACGCGGCACCTCAACCCATTTCAAGGGGAATCTAGAGGAGCTTGTCCAGAGCCCTGCAAAGGGAATTCGGCAACACTCTTGTGTTATACATAAGTGTTTAATTAAAAGAGTTTTATTTGGTCATCTTAGTTTAATTCCGCATCATTTGTTCATTAAGTGACCATTAGATTAGCCAACACCTATTCACCCCCCCTCTAGGTGTTATTTACAACAATACAACCACAATCCACCTCTACCGAAGAGGGATAAGGCCCGTAGCCAATACAACACAATCAACACAAACAACACCTCTACCGAAGAGGGTTTACAAACCAACTCCACCTCTCTCTAGAGGGAGCAAACCAATCACCCGATCACCTCTACCTAAGAGGGATACAAAAGGAACAAGGGTGTACAACTAGTGGTTTCTTTCAACCACAAACAATCTCTCTTTTCTTTTCTCTTTTTCCACAAAACAAATGATCCTAAATAGATTAGGATAGAAGATAGCTCAAGTGTGGAAACTAGGTGTTTTTGGAAACAAGCAACAAAAAAATACTTGGGAAAATTCTTGTAAAAGATAGAGAATGAAAACGAATATAAATATCCCAAATTCCTATTTTCTTTGATTTTTCAAAAACCCAAAATACAAATCAAATTGGAAGTTTAAAGCCCAAAACACTTTTTAAAACTTGTTTTAAACACTTTAGAAACCAGAAATTTTTCTCCTTGAAAATCTTAACCAAAAACCCAAAGAGATCGGGTTTATATAGGCCAAACCAGAAACTAGCCGTTAGAGCTGAGCTGGCAGCTCTGACAGGCAGCGGTCGACCGGCCCCGGTCAACCGCCAACGGTCTAAAATATGACCGTTGGGCAACCACGGTCGACCGGCCCGGTCGACCCAAACAAACAGAGAGCTCTGCTCTCAGCCCGGTCGACCGTCCCGGTCGACCGTCCCAAAGCTGCCAAACGTGCACAAATTTGTGCACGTCGGTCGACCGGCCCGGTCGACCGACTTCAGGCTTAGTCGACTAGTTTTGTCGACTAGTCGACTTGGCTGAAGCCAAAACAGAAAATCTGAATAAAAACATATTTTGAAAATACTTATATCTTTTCTAAAACTTCTATAAAAACTTGTTTTAACATTTTATATGAAAACACAAACTTGTGATAAAAATTTCAAGACATATATTAATCATATAAATTCATTTTTGAGTCTTGTAAAGTTTATCAAAAATAAAACTTGTATTTTTATCAAACTTGATTTTTCAATACATGAATAGGATAGTCAAAATAAGTTTGTCTAGCAAGTTAAACCATGTATGTATATCTAGAATACATCTAATATACATAGAAATAAAGTAAACTTGTTTTGATCTACTATTCATGAAAACCAAATCCAAAACATGAAAACGTGTGTGTTTGTGCACTTGAGCATATCAACTATACTAAGCTTTACAAAATGGATCTAAATACACTATCTAAACTATGGATACCTAAGTCTTCTTGATGATCTTCATCTTCAAGTTGACTTGCTCCAAAACTCCATCCATGGCTAGGCAATGTGTGATCTTGATGCTTTGGCCCTGGAATCATCATGAAAAGCTTCTAAACACCTTTGTTGAAGCTAATCACCAACTAATATCTTGGTTAATGATCTGAAACTTAAAAACACAAGAATATTAGTAAACATAACTACATGAGTTAATCATCATCAAAACTAGGGTGGAAGGCCTTTGGGGCCAATAATCTCCCCCTTTTTGATGATGACAAAACTCATGGAGTTATATATGCATGGATTAAAGTTAAGCTTCAAAGAAGCTCCCCCTTAACTCATGCATAGACATAAATAATAAGATATGGAAATGAAGCACATGAATATGTATGCAAGTATGGAGATAAAACATGCAACAAGCATAAATCAAAATCTTTTTCTCCTATTTGCAATACAAAAACATATATGCATAAATAACAAGGAAGACGAATACTTCTCCCCCTTAAGCAATGAAAACATGCATATAAACTCAAATACTTCTCCCCCTTTTGTCAATCATCAACAAAGGGTTCAAAGTAAAATCAAATCAAACAAATTTTTCTCCCCCTTTTTGTCAAAAACAAAAAGATCAAGAAGGGTTAAACAATCCAAACAATAAAACAATGTTCTCCCCCTTTTTGTCTAAAAACAAAAACAAGGTCAATAAGGGGTGACTTTAAACAACATGATATAATAGAAAAATATGTCAATGAAGCATCTTGATATCAATATAAAATAAACAAAGATTAATAATGTTATATGCTATATACATTCATGAAGAGGAAGACGCTAAGTTAGCTTCCCTACACATATGCATTACATGAACGAGGGATGTTAAGCCCTAATTCACATAACACACATTATGTAATGAATAAGAGGAGATGTGAAGCTCCCCTACACACGTGTACCACATAAAGAAGAGATGTTAAGCTCTTCAATACAAGATACACTCATCATGAATCTATATGCATATAGTCAATACAAGTCAAAACTTTTGTATTTTTCTTAAAACAAAAATTTTTAGATACCAATTTAAAACACAAAACATCTTGATATCAAAAGATAGTATTTTTCTTTTTAAGCCAAATGAACAATTGAAATGACTATTTTCTATCATAAAGTAAGGGAGTGGAAATACAAGTATCAATTGAAAATATGAAAATCGAATTTTCTCCCCTTTATGAAATACCAACAAAAGCTATGCATAGGCTTGAAATAAGATACCATTGAAAACTAAATCAATTGAAATAAAGTGAAGCTCAAGCACTAGCATAAACAATTTGTGCTAAAGATATAGAAATATAGTAGCACAAATAAAACAAGTATATGTGTGTGAAATAGAATGAGTACCAATCACTAATAGATGATACCAATTGAAAATATACATACACAATAAACATATGAGTATACCAAAAATGTCAAAATTGATACCAATTGAAAGAGTTCAATGATACCAATTGAATCAACAATAATAATCAAGTGTATATCTCATATAATCTACCACCCAATCATGGTTCAAGTTTTAAATGATTTTCACTTGTAAAGCATACATGAACATGATCTCCCTTCCAACCTCCCTTAGATGGTAGGGGTTTTCAAAAATGGATTTGAAAATGTAGTTTTGTTTGAAAATCACTACCAAATTGAAGAATACGAACTAGTCAAAAATGAAAAACTAGTTAACTAGTGCGAAATCCTTCAAGCAAGAAATAAAACAAAATAGTTTTCATAAAACTCATGTAAATCACATAGCACTTAAAACACTCAATATCCATAAAGTCCATAAAATTTTCAAAAGAGGCGAGTGCAATAGTGTTCTGTGGAACATGGTATCATGAAAATGTCAATAAAGCTCAATTATTCGTTAAACATTGAAAACATGAAAATCATCAAAACTTATTTAATCTTCATGGCATATGTATGTCAAGTACAATTAAAATATACATACATATCCAAAATACAACGAGTCCACTAAATATATGCATTAAGGCACGTGGCTCAAAAGGATAATCATGTATATCTAATAGTTTGGACAAGATAGACATATACATGAAGTTAAACAATTAAACACAAAATCAAAATAATCTTCACTAAAACAAATTTCATTTCAAGGTATATGTATGAATTGTCAACACAATAAGTATACATACATATCCCTAAATACAATTGAGTCCATATATAGATTTGCATGAAAGGCAAATGACTCAAGGGGTATACATGTATATCTTAAAGTTTGGTAATACAAACATATATACATGAAGTGAAAACTCATAATCATAAAACAAATCCAAAAATGGAATACAAGTTTGAAATGTATAGATCATCAAAACTAGACTATATTAGCACATTTAATGGGTTCAAATAAGCATTCAAGCTCAAACATATATAAATCTATTTGTGGCCCATATGTACAAGTATAAATCTTCTAGTTTTAATGAAAACTAACATCTAAATATGTAATCAAGGCATAAAGCATAAAAACAAATCGTTTAGACTACGATTTATACTAGTGTCGAAAACATGATAAACTTAAACATGATTATTATGAATATCCACATGATATTAGATTTATGATGTACATGATAGCTAATCAAATACGAGAACACAAATTAATAATCCATATTAAACATGGGTGTCTCAAATACTATACATGTATGTCAAGAATCTAATTAACATGGCATTTTCATACTAATCACTAAAACAATGAAACATGCTATAAACAATGAATATGAAAAGCATGTAAACAATAAATAGGAGTTAGGGATTGTTACCAAAACCTAGAAGGCAACTTTCTTTGTCTCCAAAACATGGTGGTCATCTCCACCAAACTTCCCTTGAAAGTGATGCATCCATTTGATTTCCGTTTAAGTCCAGAACGCATCCACTCCAAGGTGTCATCACTCTCACGTCATGTGAGAACCCGCACCTACATCAAAAATAATAGGAGGGGTGGTCTTTGGTACCTATATCTTATTGGGTCCATGGGGGTTAGTACCTTCTCTAACCCAAACAAACTTCTTTGCTAAATTTACATTATGTAATCTATCAAAACAAAATTTAGCAAGGTGGCCCTTACGTCCACAATGTGTACAAGTGTACACATGAGCATACATATGGTGATGGGTGTGTCCGTGAGAAGCATGTGTATGCCGTGGAGGGTGTGCATGCATAAAAGTTGGAACTTGTTTCTTTCGAACCAAGGTTTCCAAACGTGAGTGGTTCATGGCACATTGGCTCATAGTGGAGCCCAAACAATCTACTCTCTTCTTTAACATACAAATATCATCATTAATCTTAGAAGAAGAGGTACATGCATTAGGTAGAATAGATGAAGAAGTTACACTAGCATGACAAACATGTGCATCTATATTATTTTGCAAAACAATGTTTTTCTTTAAACAAACATCTAGATCATTTGAAATAGAAATATTTTATTTTTCAAAGCAACATTTTCTTTTAAAACAAAATCAACTTTCGAAGACAATTTTCATTTTTCTTCAAAAGAGTTTCACAATCATTTTTAGATTTTAAAAATTCATTTTCTTTTAGTGCAAGTTCTAATTGAGATCTCAATGAATCCCTTTCATTATAGACCTCAACCTTCTCTTGCAAAACACAATCAAGTCTAGAATGCAAACTTTTATTTTCTTTTTCAATTTCTAGACTTTCTTTTTCAACAAATTATATTTTTCAATTATTTTTCACATACAATGGATAGTTCTTCATTCAGGTATGGGGATCAACAAAATCATTTGAAGAACTAGCACAATCATCATTATCTAAGTGGGGTTCCGAATGTACCTCAAGGGAGTCATTCCCTTGGACCATGAAGCATTGTGAATCGGATTCTCCACTAGATTCCTCTGGTTGATTTGGCAATAGAAGCTCGGAGGTGGTGGTTGTTATCAACAAATTCCACACTGCAAAGGCGGAATCAATGTTAGAAACACGTAAAAGATAATCTTTAGATAAAGTGCTTCTAATGGCCTCTAGGGCTAGTGCATTGGCCCCTATATGATTGCAATTTCCAAGATAGCATTTCTTGGTAGCCGCAAGGAAGACATGCAAACCTAGTGTCTTTAGGTACATGGACATCCTATACTTCCAAACATCAATGTTGGAAGGGTCAAAGCTAGGTGGGGTCATGAAGTCCATGGCAAACTATATGAGTGTGCAAACAAGCAAATGCAAACAATAGATTAGCAAGCAAATGGATCTCACTCCTAGGATGTTAAGCCTAAGTATCAGGAGCACTAGCTCTGATACCAATTGAAAAACACCTAGAGGGAGGGTGAATAGGTGTAAGTGCTAATCTAGAACTAAATGCAAAACTATGTGCGCTAAATGCGGAAGCTAATGCAAATCTTGCACAAACTTAATACAACACAACAAGTGTAGCCGAATTCCCCGTGAAGGGCTCTGGACTAACTCCTCTTGATTCCCCTTGAATGGGTTGAGGTGCTATGTGAAGCTCTTGTTGGTTAAGTATAAGTTAGGCCCCCACACAAGCAAGCCAAGCAAATATAAGATATAGCAATATGAAATATGCAAGGCAATACAAGCAAATAGATGGCAATATGAATTCAACACAAGCAATATATGATATGAATGAAGTATGATGCTTTGCACAAATGTAAAGAGAGAGAGTTAGAGAAAAGTGGATCAAACGCAAACACAAAGATATGTTACGAGGTTCGAGCACCCTTGCTCTACATCCCCGCCTACACCACCGTGTAGGATTTCCAATCCACTATAAGAGTACCGAACTCCTCTCTCAATGCCACCGAGGCAATACAACCACAATTCACCTCTACCGAAGAGGGATAAGGCCCGTAGCCAATACAACACAATCAATACAAACAACACCTCTACCGAAGAGGGTTTACAAACCAACTCCACCTCTCTCTAGAGGGAGCAAACCAATCACCCACCCGATCACCTCTACCTAAGAGGGATACAAAAGGAACAAGGGTGTACAACTAGTGGTTTCTTTCAACCACAAACAATCTCTCTTTTCTTTTCTCTTTTTCCACAAAACAAATGATCCTAAATAGATTAGGATAGAAGATAGCTCAAGTGTGAAAACTAGGTGTTTTGGAAA
>JAVJIF010013715.1:15000-70208 GCA_038442645.1 Agave tequilana
GATTAGCATACCTGCATACCTTAAAGAAATTAGGATAGTTCAATTATAATGTTCGATAATATTGTTTTCTCAAAAAATATGTTTGGTATTTCCTAAATCTGTGAGACCACCAACCAATTAGAAATCAATTTTAAGATGTTTGGAAAAATTCTAAATAAAAAGAGAAATGAACTAGCCAATAATCGACCCCAAAATGCCTGCTTTCAGACAAATTCTAGTTTCAGCCTCAGTTGCCTGCACAGATAGTGTGTTTCTTTGATCCCAAAAATATTGTGCTCATATATTGAAGTGATTAATTGATTGTTTTCGGTTGAGTGTTGAATTAAACTAATATAGGAGTCTCTGAACTGAGTGATTGTAGTAACTCATCATTGAAGGTATGCAATATGATTTCAATCTGTGAAGGTATGCAGTATGATTTTAGTGTGTGAGCGTGTGTTTGTGAGGGCGCCCGCGCGTGCATGTGCGTGTCTTCGTGCGTGCACATGCAAACCTCAAACTAGCTCTCATTTGCTGGCAGTGTCTCTTTCGTTCTATGAAAACTGAACTCTTCTTTTCAGCTTTCTCAAGTATTCAATTAAAGTAGATAGGTTCAGTGACGAGATTTCTTAGCGCAAAATATTACTTATTGGCTCAGCTTGTCTCTGTCTCTTTCCTCCAACTTCCCTGGCCAGGAATGGGTCTGTCAAGTTGTGCGCGCGCGCACGCACACATGAGAAAAATGGGCATCATATGCCATATGAGGGAATTTCTTCATGTGTGGGTGTGGTTGTGTTGTGAACGCGCCTACTTTAAAATGAGAGTCTATTTTTCTTCTCTATTGTAATGGTCTTGACTCAAGATCATTCTCATCTTATGAATGTAAGTGAAAAAGAGTGATTTCTTTATCTTAATGTGGAACAGGGAGATGGTTTACCCAGGTTGACGAAGGTAAAGGAATTAGAACGAGAGACTTACGAGAAAGGAGAGGAATGCCTGAATGTAAATTATTATGGAGTCAAAAGAGTAACTGAAGCACTCATGCCTCTTCTCCAGCTAGCGCTGTCAGCTAGGGTTGTGAATGTTTCCTCTCGCTATGGACAGCTGAGGGTAAGAATCCTTATTTTTGGACTTCTTGTTGACAAGATTTGATGGTTATTGACTTTGCTTGTAATGCTTACTGAATGAGTGACAGTTCAACAAAAAGGAATTATTAGCTTTCCTCGTGAAGCTGATTGGTGTGGGACCTTGATTGTCTTTATGTATAATTCTTCAATTTAAATTATTAAGAAACATTAACTTCGATGGAGATTGTGTCCTTAATAGCTAAAAAAGCACAGACATGATACACTAACACAGGTACTGCATGGAACCACACAGCAGCACATAGAAAATTCTAAATGATTAACACAAATCAGTAATGACATGACCAGAAGAAGTTTCTGACTCAACATGATTTCACAATAAAAGTAGACGTGCTTCACAATTTGATAGGAATGAGCAAAGGCCACAAACTATATTAGACTTTATGTTGATGTTTATGGTTATGGTGCAAGCTAAGTCTGTAAAATTAATTACTATTGATGAGTTAACATGAAAAATCAAAAAGTCATGCCACCATTGGACCAATATCTTGACAGAGAGGATAGTGCTTGTAGTGGTTAAAAACCTGATCCTCACATGATGATGACACGTGTCCAAGCAACTAAAAACCTCCGTCACTCCGGAGCCATTCTAAAATCTGCTTCTCGCCCCGAGGACACTTCCGTCCAGGTAGCTCTGATGCACACAGTCGTTTCGGAGTCCACCCCTTTCCAGAAACTTCAGCTTCGCACGAGATAACCTCGAAAACAGATCTTCTCTGATCTCCGCCTTCAGTTACGAAACCCGATCTTTCTCCATGTTCATAATGTGAAACAACCTTCAGCTTGGGCAGTGGACAGAGGAGAGATTCCTTGTATGCAGTCCCAACCAATGTTTAAAATAACGATAACGTAGCAATAACGTTTTTCTTTTGTTATGTTAACATAGGTTATAACGTAACGCATAACGTAAGTTACGCAATTTAATATTTATTTAATAAAAATAAATATATATACTATATTTAAATTTTTTATAAAGAAAAAATAATTTTAAAATATCTAAAAAAATCAAAATAACATATAACACATTTAACAAGTCTCACAATAAATTTTAGCGAGCATCAAGGAATTGAGGTGCTCCGATGTCATGTGGTTCCTCGTTAATTGAAGAGAGATCGAAAAGAGATTGACGACGAGTTCCTCGTCAATTGAAGAGTCGTGCTGTTTTTTAATTTTTGGAACATTACAACGATGAGTTCCTCATCAATTGAAGAGAGATCAAAGAGAGAAGAACTAGAGTGCTTCGATGCTCGCTGATAAAATTGAAGAGGAACCGTAGAGAGAGGAGGAACCGCACGAAGGAGTCACCGTCGTTGTCGCCGTCGACTGCAGAGAGAGGAGGAACTTGGGTGCTTCTATGTTTCACTTGCCTTCGTCAATTTAGGGTTCCATGTCGATTTGGTCTTGAGAGAGAAATTGCTTCGTTGTTTTATATTTGCAATTTGTGTAAATAACGCGAGTTACGAATGTTATGTTATTTTCATAACGTAACGTTTGTAACGCTCTAAAAAACGCTCGTTACTGGGAATTGCGTTTTTTGCGAGTGTTATATAACGGCTAGGTGTTGTTATGTTCTGTAACGGGTTATAACGAGTTACATAACGGGTTTTTTAAAACATTGGTCCCAACAATCAAGCGTCAATTACCACGATCGTTGCAACAAATCTACACATGCAGATCATGCGATTATGAGGATCACGTCCGTATCATCCGCCCTCATGCACACAGATCAGAACAATTATAAATGTACCTTCTCTAGCAAGAAAGTGAATCTTTTTCTAGCCCAAAAAAGCCCAACACTAGGACTTTGGCATTCAATCCCTGTAGTTTCTATGACCCATAGATTATAATGGATTCTTCCCCTCCCAGTCGTGCCCCGCTTCCCAAAATACGTTAAAACGGAGTCGCGACGAAATTCGACGACGTATATACACGAGGAAAATACCTTATGCATACACGCAAAGCCTAAAGTAACCTGACAAGCTATATAATCACTATAATGACATGATAACATTGCAATATAACATATGAATAACCACAAATGATAAAAGATAAAGAAAGGAATAGAATAAATAATGAGTCCTATATATCTGGAATCAAAGGAAATGGCATGAATAAAAAAAGTGAGAATACTAGTAATCGAATAAAGAGAACTCAATGCTCTTCGAGATGTCTGCGATCCTCTCCAAATACTTGACCAGCAGTAAATAGCCCCAGATCTGGATATGCAAATTCAGGGAGTCAGAACTCTTAGTGAATATATAAGAATAAAAGAGAGAGTGCATGTGCATATAAATGTGAGCAGAGTATGAAATATATATACTGGAATAAAACAGAAATGGCATGTAACACATGAGTAGAAAGTAATAAAAGTCAATTGGTACATAATCAGATATCTACAATCAATCATAAATATCAAGTTCAGTCTACCATGTCAATGTAAGATTTCAGTTTTATTATTAATTATGTCAGTGAACACTAATTGCCACATGCAGTAGATGCATCCCATATTACGCCTATCACACATGTCAATCAGAGTTCTATGTTATTGAAACTGATCGGTTGGAGACGTTGTTCATGCTTTAGGTGTGTCCCGTTCATACACGGGACCACCGCCCAGATGCCTGGCGCTGAACCAGGCCCTACCGCCTGGTAGTCAGTAATAGTAACAATACTCACAGCATCACTGTGGAACAATACTCACAGTAACACTGTGGAACAATAAACAGATAGGATGTCAATCATCCCTTGGAATCCTGCACTGGAACCGTAAGTCGGTTGTGCAACTTGTATCCTAGGTCCACCCGGAATACAGACGTTGTCTCCTCCATCAATTTTCTAATCCCAGTTTAAGTTATCCATTTACGTTATTATCTATTCAATTCAGTTAGCACAGTCAATGTCCATGTTACTTAGAATATTGAGACTATACAGTGACAATAATAGTACAATATATCAGTCAACAGTAATCGTATATACGGTGAGTAATATCAGGAATAGTAGACAGTAACAATAACCGTGTATAAGATGAACAATAGGACTGTACAGGGTGTTATGGTCAAATAATACTTTCAGTAACATGAATCAATACAGTAACAGTCCTGTACCGTCTAATCAATATACAATCTCATAAAAATTGATCAAGATCTCATCTACTCGTACTGTATATAACTATAAGAAATTTATCAACCCATGATCTTGATGCAGTCATAGTAAACATTAAATACCAATCTATGCCAAGATAATCTAGTACCATAAACCACAGGTTCAATGAATCAATAACCACTTCTCTTATTGTTACCAATCTGTTCTAATCCTCTAGTTCACAAATAACCATGATCAAACAATAACTGCTATCAACTCTGAAGTACATGATCATCGATACTAACGAAATCAATCCTATAATAACTCTATCGCTATAAACTGAATAAGTCAAGAATCAATCATGAAAAGTAGTCTACTGATTATCCTCGATCAACTTAAATCAATAAATACCGAAATCACAAATAACGAGCAGAGCATCCTCGGTCAATTATGGAATGTGGAATATCCTTATATCTGATAATCAATATCGATAAGATCATCAATACTCCTACAACTAGTCAGTGAATCCGAAAATACTTACAACTATTAATCTGACTAAAACATTCATATCTAAATACTAATCTAGATCCAATAACAAGAATGCAAATCTCATATCAACTCAGATTCTAACTAAGTCTATATATCGATCCAAGCATCAAAAAATCTAATCTCTTAATAAAATAATATCACATCTAATATGTCCTCAGATACCCGAATGAATTCTTGATTGAATTATCACCGAATAAAAGAATATCAAGTCTGATAATTATTCAGATAAAATATAGATCTTTACCATAATCACGAACCAATTCAACACAAGTTCAATTTAGTATATAGTCCAAGTTCCTTTATAACTAGTCCGAGTCCGAAACGGTAATCATCTATGAAATGATATAAGTCTAATATCTCAATATCCAAATACGAGATCCATTTACATCTGATGTTCAAATATGAACTATTCCATCCAATCAATAGATCGAGTCAAGTTATAGTCTAAGATATTCTAATACTAGGCCTAAGTCAACAGTGACAAACTGTCAACACATGAAATGACGCTTATAATCGCTCAAATCAACTAAATAAATAAGGTGAACACTCACTGATGTCTCATGAAGTGATACAAGTAATCAAAATGGTAAAATATCTCAACCTTTCACATGAAATGATAAAGATAAAACACAAATACCTATTTACAAATGAAATGATAAAGATAAAACACAAATACCTATTTACAATGGTAAATAAGAAAATAAGACAAAAGCAAATACTCACATGAAATGACCCGTTTTTGAAACCGAATCGCCGTCTGGTCTTCACTGTACGAACCGGTACTGATCTACGGATCATCCCATGGATCGGTCTTCAAATCGCCTGTGTATCGGGTCCACAACAACATAAATCTAGATTGGGTCTGGGTCTTCTGTTATCGGGTTCGGAGCGCACGAACATGTCTGCATCGCTGTAACATATAACCAAACACATATAGCCACATGTACATATAAACACACATGTACATACCCCTATACACACACGCGCATACACACACACACACGAGTATATATATACATTCACATAATCATGCATACACTCAGGCATACATAATACTCACATACTTATAATCATGCATACATTTATACATACACACTCTTACATAAGCATATACAACAAACATACACACCTCCATGCACACATAACACATATCCACAAATGTATCATCACATGATAATTTATGCATACCCAATCACAAATGACATATACATAAATACATACATAATAACATAAAAATAGAGAGGGTGAGAGGGCACACTTACGGTGCAGGAGGAAACATGGTCGGGAGAAGGCCGCAGCGGAGCTCGTTGGAGGAGGTGGAAGCCACGGAGGGGGATAAACTCACAGTCGGCCATGGAGAGTTCAACGGCAGAGGAGACGGAGGCCGCGAGGATATTGGGGTGTCACGAGCTATCGTCGGGGTCTCGCTAGAGAAGAAGAGGAGGCCGCATGGTGGGTTGGGGATGCCAGCAAAGGAAGGAGGAGAAGATTGGGTTAGGGTTTTGGTTTAGGATTAGATGTTTATATAGGAGATGTTAATTGGTTATGATTAGGATAATTTAAGATTAGATGGTTAGGATTAGGAGATAATGAGAGGTTAGGTTAGTTAGGATTTTTATTTAATTAAGATAACTATAAAATTTAATAGTTAGGATATATGAGGATTGCGTTGCTTAAGATTTAGATTTGATGGATATGATTAGATTGGATTAAATATCGGGGGAGAGAGATATAGGGTTAGTGATTAGGTAGTTAAGATATAGGATTACATAGTTAGGATTTAAGATTTAGTTGATAGGCTAAGGATTAAAATAGATTTAAGATTAGTTAGGATTTTATTTTGAAATAGAATTAGTTGAGATTATGATTTTGAAAATAGGATTTGGAATTGGGTTAGGATTAGATATGATTTTTGTTTGTATTTGAATTTGAGATAAGATTAAATTAGATATTGGGTAATAGGTTTCGGTTTGGGTTTTGGCTCAAATAAAAGAAAAAAAAGAAGGAATGGAAATGGGATCATGGCTTGGGCCAAGAAAAATAAAAGAAAGATAAGAAATGGATATGAGCTAATGGGTAAAGGTAAAGCATATGGAAATGGCTACTTGGGTTTGGATTGAATTTAGGATAAAGAATAAGAAAATGAAAGAAAGTGGAAGAGAAAAATAGGGGCAAAAAGTGAGCTTGTCTAAGAATAATACATAAAACAAATATCAATAATATTAGTAACAAGAATAATAACAATAATACACAAAGATATTTAACAATAACAATAATAATAATTACCAATAGTAATAATCATAATAATAATACATAATAACAATTATAATTAACACATAATACATGTAAAAAATACTATTATTCATTATTAAATCTTGTATTTCAAAAATAGAGGTATTACACTCCCCGTGGTTTTTTTTTCCGATTTGGATTTTCACGTTAAAATTTTGTGTCTCTTTTGTGCTGGGTATTATTTTCTATCACACTCGTAACCCCCACTCAACTCTTCCCTCGCTTGTGGTGAGGATTGATCGTCTGATCGCTCGTGGCGGAAAATCTTCACCACAAGTTATTATCATGACTATCTAGGATTTAAAGAACGATGGGAGCAAAGCATTTATTTCAGTTTCAATAGTAACACATGTTATATAGGGGACAAGTACATCGAACTTCATTGTAGGTGTTGGTTACTTGCAAATTAGCATTTCCTTGTATAACATCACAAAGTCTTCAACTTTGCGAAGGAAGTAATTCTAGGTTAGCAACACCCTTTTGCTAATGATCCATTGCACTCTAGGTGAACTCATGACTCATGATACTAGAGAAACTCGACAACATTGAAGTCACAGTACGGAGCACCACAAGAAATATTTCTAAATTACTGAAGAAAGTATTATGCCCTTGTATGTAAACAGACTCCAAGTAAGATTATTATAATGTTAAAACACATTAGCACTCTATCATATCATCTTTAGTTTCAAGAGCTCATCCCACATTAATTTTGGATAGTCCATCCCACAATTACCAGACACTTTATATATGTGTGGGATGCTCCTGTCCGATTAAACCAATTTCTGGTATTGACACTATACCACATTCGAAAAAATGCGAACATTTACAACGCTCTTCAGACACCATATTTATAGAATCAGGTTTTTTTTCTAACACTTTCATGATACTTGGAAACGCATATGACACTGGTTTTTTATTATTTGAGAATTTTAAATTTCATTATTTAGGAAATAGTATCGTTAATAGGATAAAATTTTGAAGGAATACTTATTAAATAAGAAATTTATCAGAAAGAAGTACTTGCGTTGATTTGAATATAGAGATTTTATTAGAAAACTCTTGAATGAAAAAAATACATTGAGAATATATTTATAAGTTTTTGTGTGTGTATTATAAAGTATTATTCTTAAATAAGGATTTAATTGAATATTTTTTCTATATTTCAAAGTTACACTACAGTTCTTTCTTTGTAATTCTTATATCTTGTAATCATTTATAAAATTTTCTAAATCTGATTGAGAAATTTATTATAATTTTAATTTTTGATGAATATGGAATCGACAATATTATACACATGTACACACACACATATGTGTGTGTCTACACAAACGCACTTCCCATGTTTTTTGGAACTGTGTCCATATCTGTGTCATGTCTCGTATCTTGCTTTTGTGTCCCGTCCTCCTAACTATGGTACATACCATGACAACTTCTGAATGACAAATATCATATATGATGCAGGACGGAAGGGGAAAGTTAGGGTTTTGAAACTTGAGAAAGAAATTAGGGTTTGTTTTGGGTTTGAGGATTAACTAATTTAGGGTTTGGAAAATTGGGGAAAAGATAAAGATTGATTCGAACCTCGCGCTTAGGTTCATCCACTCTATGCATCGCACATGGAAATTTAGATTCAGGCTTCAAATCCAATAGAATCTCTCTCACTTCATTCTTTTCACATCAAGCTTCAAAAAATTCAAAATTTTCAATATTCCATTCATTATTCCAAGAAAAGAACTATAATAGTTTATATAGAAAAGTGGACATGTTCACTACTCGTGCCTCACATAAAGAAAAATAAAAGGCTAAAAAAATATAAACTAATAAAAACTAAAATAACTTTTTCTAAATGTCTTCATGTTCCCCATCATTCCTCTGATAGGAGAAAACTCGTTCTCAAGTTTTAAAAGAACTCGTCCTTCAATTTCCTGTAGTAATGACATCATCTCGGACTCAAATGGTGGTTGAATTAAGAAATTAATAATTGAGTCATCTCACCCAAGTGAATCACTCACTCAATTTATGCACCACACAAAGATTTGAAAAATTGAAGACGGTCTGTTGCCGACGGGTCTGAGTTTCAAACGGGTCAAATTGAAATTGCAGTGTTTCGGAACATTTTAGTCATGTTGAAAGAAATGTTGCCTCTATTATAAAAATCTAGTAGGACATGAAGGACTATATCTCACGAACCAACGCCTCAAAAATAGCTTGAATCAGCTTTCAAACGGTTGAGAAACGGTTCGAAACTAAAATAATACTGCAAACGGGCTTGGTTCTATAGAGGGGTGGGGTTTGCAGCTGTCAGGTTGGGTCTACCATTGTCAGGTCAAGTTTTCTTATGACGAATCGAGCTGCAGCTATGGGTCCGTCTGCAAATCCTTTTGCAGATCGGATCTCGGTCGGGTTTGTTGTTGCTAGTCGAAGTGTTACTGTTAAGTCGGATTCGAACAACAAAGAGAAGAAGGTGGTATCAAGTTTGATCTGTTGTCGTCGTCGACATGTCGTCACCGGGAGGACTAGTGATGAAGGCGACAAGGCAGGTCGAGGTCAGTAGCAGGGGCCGACCCAAAAGGGACTGGCAGGACCATGGCCCCATAAGTTCTGAAATTTTCTCCATATACTATATATGCTATTATTTTTAATTAGGAAATTTGGCAGTTAATTAGTAATTATACCATTCCATTTTAAAGTATGGCTCATAAATAACCAAAAAAGTCTATAAATGACACAATAAATTGCCTCCTTGAAATTAGGAATGATTGGCCAAATGTACTTTGAAAAGCAAATAGTATTAAATAGCATAAAAAGATGTTGTAAATGAGTAATAAGTTTGATATATAAACATCTCCACATTTTTAATTTTATAGTTTAGCATGGCTATATTTGGTATACATGTATTTTCTTATTCCTCTTTCAAAAAGGTTAATTAGTATAATTTTTATTTTAAAATAATAAAATTTTTATGTACTTTCAAAATTAGAAAAAAAAATAACATATGAGTTTGTAACATTTTAAGAGTTTATAAACATTTATTCACCAAATATTTTTTTTTTACTTTCCCCTAAAAAAATCTTGGGTCCGTTCCTGGTTACAGGGATCACTGATAGGCAGATAGGGTTCCAACGACAAAGACGAGGAGGTAGGGCCGGAGATCGGGGTTGCACGATGAGTTATTGTCGGCGATCTTAGTTCAAGTCGATGAGATCGGGCTGTTGGCAGATTACGGCGTTGAGGTTGATGGGTGAAGGCATCGGCGTGGTTTATAGCAAGGTTGAGGATGATTGCACGCAGGGAGATCTGGCGACTAGGGCTAGGGTTTGGGTTGAGGTTGGGGTGAAGGAAAGAAAGAAGATGAAAGAACATTGCAATTTGTGATTTAGGGGATTTTTGAAACTAACTTTTTTTTACTGATCAAAGAATAACCACTAGATTTTAGGAAGAGAAAGAAGAAAGAAATCTAGGGTTTTAGAATTTTGTAGAGAAAAATAAGAAATTTAACTTTGATACGAAATTGATGAAGGTTTTGAGAATTGAGGAAGAAATTAGGGTTTGTGGTAGGAATGGGGATCAACTAACCTGGGGTTTGAAAAATTAGGGGAAAGATAAAGATTGACTCGAGCCTCACACCTAGGTGAATCGCTCACCCACTTCATGCGTCGCACATGGAGATTTATATTCGCTTCACACCCGGGAGAATCTTCCTCCCATTTTATGCTTCTCACATAAAGATTAAAAAAACTCTTAAAATTTTTAATAATCCATTCATTGGTTCCAAAAAAGAACTACAATAGTTTATATAGAAAAAAGATACATGCTCTACACGTGACCAACATAAAGAAAAATAGAAGTCTTATTAAGGAAAATAAAAACTAATACAAGAAATTAAAAACTTCTAAAATAACTCTTCATAAATGTTTTCATGTCCCCCATCAATACCTTTTATTCTGATATGCTCTGGGGACCTAGGATACGAAGTCTCCCCCACCCCACCCCCACCTAGGACACAAATCTCATATATCTTGATTTTTTATTTTAGGAGTGAAAATGAAATTAGAAAGATTTCAGGTTTCAATATGGAAAAAACCTTATATAGATTTAGTATGCCCAAGATGGACCTATTCCATCTGGGAGAAAAATAACTTCATATTGTTTAGAACTAATAAGCAAAATACAAATCAATTGTAATGCCAGCATCTGTGTCTAACCTTGTCCTCTCTTTGTCATTCTCCCACCTCATTGATGCCGATATAGAGAGCTATGTATGCATCCATTTACTTTGATGCCTTGTGAAACTATCTACATTATTATTTGCCATTTTGGTTATCATTCAGTATTCTAACTTTGAGCTTGCTTCTTGTTTCAATTACTACTTTTGCCAATTGACTCGTGTCATTCCATTCCGTTCCTTTCTCCCTCCAAGGGTAGTTCTGTTAAAAATTGTGGCTCAAATCTGGCTCACAAGAACTCATGTTAAGGACCAAAAAAGTACAAAAGCAAAGTATGGCTTTAGTCCCATATCAGAAAAGAAAAGAGAGTGATATATATGGTTAAATAGGATTGGACCCAAAGATCCAATAGGGGTTTCCCTTTTTGCGTTAATTGGGTTCATATTAGATACCGTTATCTTACTACTCGCTTAGATACCCTTATCTTACTACTCACTTCTTTATCTAACTACTCTCTCTTTTGTTGTATCGATATATTGATGTCATTGCTTTATGAATAATATACAGAAATTTTCCCCTTCTCCAAAATTATCATGGTATCAGAGCCTTTAAAAATTCTTTGCTGATCAAATTATCGGTGTTCTCGAGCCTGCGCTGGGTCATGCTCGCATAGCGTGTGTTTAGTGCCGGGCCACTTTCACCTCATGCGACATCAAAGCTTTCATCATCATCTTCGCCATCGCCACATGTCTCGGATCTCGCCGTCCTCTCGGATCTCAAATCTTGCCGTCGTTGCTTGCCTCGGATCTCGTTGTCCTCTCAAGTTGCCGCACAATACACGTCGTCGAGTTCCCGTGAGCTCTTCTGCCTCTGTCTTCATTCATTTTGCACGCGTCATCGGTCATCGCCTCTACCCTGCGTGGCCGATTCTACCCGCATCTCGTCTCGTTCGTCGACATCCGGTTCTCGTTTGTCGACATCCTCATCCTGTATGCACGCGTCTCCTATCGTCAGTCTTTGCCCTATGCAGCCGCTACGCCATCTCCTCCCAATCTCGATCACCAAGGGGCAGACCTCTCATAAGTTTCGATCATTCTTGTCTAAACTCGATGTTTGATTCACTGTGAGTTTGAGGGGGGGTGTTAGATACCCTTATCTTACTACTCGCTTCCAAATCTAGCTACTTTCTCTCTCTCCCCTCTTGTATCTATATATTGATGTAATTGTTTTATGAATAATATACAAAAATTTTGCCTTCTTCAAAATTATCAGTGACTATTAGTCTATTATCTATTAAAATATGGTTTCAAATATCAGTCGATTCTGACATATATTGACAATATTATAATCGGGTTTTTACCTCATATGATATTGCCTTTATGATATCGGCCGATATCATAAAGGTATTGCCGATGCGACCGATATTGATGGCTGATATGAACGATATTGATACTAAATTTCAATTGAAGATACTAATATCAATACCTAGATTTCAAACCATGCATCAAAATTAATGGGCATTTGTCCTACAAATGGTATTAGATCCATGGCGAAGTCATTTTATCCAATTCAGTCATCCAAGATGTTTGAGATGTCATTGATGTTGATGATCTATTACCGATCAAATAACAGAGGAACACCAAGTCGAAGACTCGGCAGTAGAAGCGGACTTGTAGAAAATCTACCACTAGCAAGCAATCATCACATAACCAAAGAACACAAAATTTAACGTGGTTCGGCAATGTGCCTACGTCCACGAGGAGGGGAGAAATATTTATTGAAAAAAATACAAGAGTTACAATGAGATCTCTCTCACAACTTTCAATGATGGAATTCTAGAATTTCTCTTGAATTCATGACACACCTTCAAATGGCCACCCCTGAGGGTTTATATAGGCACTTGGGATGATCCTAATCCAACACGAACTCAAATCAGCACCTCCTTAGAGAAATAAGAAACCCGTATGCAAACCAAAACGGGAGACAGATCCGTATTAAAAAACTGCCACGAGAATGCATCAAATCTGAGGGCTTCTAAGCTCTGCTTTCTTGAGGAAAGTCCAAGGTCACTTATATGTCCATTGTAGCAAAAATTTTCTTATTGTAAAACCTGTACACCAAGAACAGAGAAAAAAGTTAATCCATAAAGTAAATAAAAAAAAGTTACATATCGTCCCTCCCTGGCAACGACGCCAAAATTTGATTGAGTTGGAATATGCACACAGAAAATACAGGTTTTTAGGAATACAGAACAGAATTACAAGTGCTCAATGTTACCGCTATAGCGAGTGGCTATGCGGGTCATGATCCATAAGGAAGGACTAGCGATGGTAGCTTTTTGTAAGTTCTCTTTAGTTCACAAAAAAGGTTAAAGTTCTTTCAGTTCTTTAAAAGAAAAGAAAAATAAGTTATGTTAAATTGTTAAAAAAGTGGTAGATTGAGAAGGTGGAGACAAATAGAAAATGATTTTGTACAAAGTGAAAAATAATGAATAGAGTTGAGAGATGATGATATTGGTGATCTAAACTAAAAATTAAAAGAAAGAAAGTTAAATCCTAAAAAATATTTACTTACCTCTTCGGCGTCTGCTTACTTTTAACCCGTATCGACGATGTACCTTTGTTTGAAGGCGAGCGAAATATGACAAATAGTATCTTTCCCATTCTCGATTTATACTACGAAATGAAGGGGCAAGCACACTACCATAAGAATGACTATCTATCACCATAAGCTATCAACGTCGCTTTCAAGGGCAAGACAACTTCGAGGCTATCAGAGTCATTTGGATTCACAAACACAGAAGAGGGAAGCAAACAAAAATAAGAGTAAAGAATATAAAAAACTTCAATTTGATTAAAATAACAATGAAAGAAAAGACTTACTCATACTGGTGTCACCCTCAGTACAAGCTTTGCTCTCATTTCTTCATGAAACTCTCCTCTCCTCTCATTTACATAAATAAAACAAAAATTACATAAAAAACAAAATACTTAAGTTACAAACTACAGAATAGTCTAACTTTTACTCTCTATTTGATCGTCCCTCTGCCTCTGATGTGTGGGCTATTTATAGGATAGAAATGAATAAGAAAATGAGTGGAGAGATAGGGGGAGCTGGCTATTCTGAATTTGAATTCTCCCCTTATCTCCAACTTGATTGATGTAGAAATTTAATTCTGATCTGCAGCTTGTTGGCGTGTTGATTGTTGAATATAATTTATCAAATGATAGAATTAAAAACAGTGATCAACGTAAGAGTTGCAGCCCTTTAACTCTTCTTTTTGGATCATCTTAAATCATTAAATTTGAGTTTCGGTAGCGAAAGTTATGATAACAATACTAAAATATATCTGATCTGAATCCGAGTCTAAATTGCTTAATCTCATCCATCTTCTTTCTATTCATTTATCCTTTTGAATTTTAAATTTCAGCTTTAGATATGACGATTTATCTCTTTATCCTTAGCGAAACCGATAGGATCTTCTTCTAATCCGTTTTTCCTTTGAATTTGGATGATATTATCTCATCTGGTCTTCAGATAAGATGGCCTTTAAAACCTCTGGATTTGAATTGATCCCCTTTCTTTTGAACTTTTGGATTTAATTGGATAAATCTGTCTATCTCTTTCTTTTCTTCCTTAATTATCATACTCGCTATTAAACATGAAAATACATTAAATAACAGAGATTTTTTTAAATATAAATGCAGAAATGTGACACATATGATGTGAAACATGTAATGCACGTGTACGATCACTCTGCTAGTAAAGGCGCTCTTTTTCTCGGGATCCCAAAGTCTGAAACCCTTAACCCCTTTGGTAAACACGATGAAGATACACTTCTTAGATTTGGATTCCGGTTTGTTTCTTTTCTGACCATCAACCAAACTATATGCTGGGTAATCGAAAATCCGTAAGGTTGAATAGTCCACAGATACTCCTCGCCATATCTCCTCTGGGATCTGAAGATCAATAGCTGTTGATGGTGACATGTTTACCAGATAACTCGCATGATTCACCGCCTCTGCCCAAAATTCTTCTGACATGTCAGCCTGTAATCTGATATTGTTAGCACGCTCTATAAGTGTCCGATTCATGTGCTCTGCTACTCTATTTTGTTCTGATCGCCCCAGAATACTTAGCTGGTGTTTGATGCCCTTGCTTGTTAAGTAGTCTTTAAATTCTTTGGAGGTGTACTCGCCTTCATTATAGGACTCAAGACTTTCACCTTCCGCTCCGTCTGATTTTTCATCATAGTTTTTCTCTCGAACTTCTAAAATACTTCCGATTTCTACTTCAAGAAGTACACCCAAACTTTCCTTGAAAAATCATTTATAAAAGTAACATAGTACCTAGCACCTCCAGTGGATGCTACTGGCGAAGGCCCCCACACATCCGTGTGTATGAGATCTAGCAAGCCCTTTGTCTTGTGCTGAGATGTAGAGAAAGTTACTCTATGTTGCTTACCCATAAAGCAAAATTTACAAAGATCAAGTTGCAATATTTGATACCTGGTAGAGCACTTTTTTTATGTAAGACTCGAAGACATCGCTCGCTCATATGTCCAAGACGCATGTGCCAAATCTTGTAGTATCCTCTTTCTCTGTTGCTGCTAAAGCATCACTAATAATAATGCTTCCTGTCAACTTGTATAAGTTTGCTGTTCGTTGTCCTTTGTGAATCGTCATGTTAGTAACTTTGATTGCTCCATCTGCACAGAAAACTTGTACCCACGAACTTTCAAAGCTCCCAACGAGAGAAGATTCTTCTTTAAATTCGGACGTGTCGAACGTTCATGAGGGTTCGAACCTGTCCATCAAACATCCTCATACCGATGTTGCGATGCCAACAATCTTATACACGGCATCGTTTCCCATCAGGACAGAGCCTCCATCATAAGGCTTGTAAGTACTAAACCACTCCCTTTTTGGGTGCATGTGATATGTGTACCTTAAGTCAAGTAACCAAGCATCTGAGTATTTATCTTTTCCTGACTCAGCTGTCAAGACATCACATGAATCCTCATCTGCTTCTTCGACAACTCCAACTTGATCTGACTTTCCACTGATACTAGCCCCATCAGAATCTTTGCCGCCTTTCCTCTTCAGCATCTCCTTGTATTTCATACAATTTTTCTTGTTGTGCCCTGCTTTCTTGCAAAAGCAGTAAGAGAAGCTGCTAGAAGCCTCTGGATCCCTTTTAGATCCCCTACTCTTTGATCTTCCCTTCTGGCCTTTGACAAACAATCCTGAGGCCTCCTCCGTAGAATCTGTCTTCTTTATCAGCTCGTTGTTCTGGAGCATCTGCCTGACATCTTCTAACTCTAAGGTCTCCTTACCATACATGATGGTTGTTATCAAGTGGTTATAACTTGATGAAAGAGAAGAGAGTAACAGAAGAGCTTTATCTTCTTCTTCTAGCTTAACCTCTAGAGCTAACAAGTCACTTAAAATTTTATTAAAAGCATTGAGATGTTATTAAATAGACGTACCTTCCTTCATCCGAAGGCTGTATAACTGCTTCTTTATGAAGAGCTTGTTCGACAAACTCTTCGCCATGTACAGGCTCTCCATCCTACACAAAAATTCAGCAGTTGTCTCTTCGTTCATCACGTTTGTACAGGACCTCATCTGATAGGCACAGTATGGTCGTCGCCTTTGCGCGAAAGTCGATGTCGTTCCACTCATCGTCCTCCATGTTCGATGGCTTCTTCTCAATACCAAGTAGGGCCTAGTGTGTGCCCTCCTTCACGAGCAACGATGTTACTCGCATCTTCCACAACATGAAGTTGGACTTCCCGTCGAATTTCTCCACCTCGAACTTGGTTGTCGTGATCGTCTTACTAGCCATCGCTCTGATACCAATTATTGATGATCTATCACCGATCAAATAACAGAGAAACGCTAAGTCGAAGACTCGGCAGCGGAAACGTAGAAGATCTACCACTAGCAAGTAATCACCACACAACCAAGAAACACAAGATTTAACTGTTGGCCCAAAGGCCCATCACTTTAGTTTTGATGATGATTAACTCATGTAGTTATAGTACTAATGATCTTGTATTTAATTAGTCTCAGATATGTGATCAAGATCTTAGTAGGTGTTTAGCTTCAATAAAGGATTTAAAGTCAAGTTTTGGAGCTAGCACGTGTTGATTCAAGAGCTTGTGCATCAAGACCACATCAAGTACTCAAGAGGAGTCTAGCTCTTTAGAATCATGGTTTGGACCAAGTCAAGATGAAGAAGAAGAAGACTTGTGTCTAGGTTTGTTTTGTTAAGATTTTGTTTTTAATTGAAATGTAAAGGATAGAATATTTGGTGGATTGCTCAAGTATCATATACACTTACACACAAGATTTAGATGAGTTTTCATAAAAGAGTTAAAAGAGTTTTCATTTTGGAAAAATACCGTTTTGGTTTTTGGACTTTCAAGTATACATGTTTTAACCAAAATCATTTTAGTGCTCATTGTCAAAAATATAGATATTTTATCATATATGTGTAGTGGATCATATCCATACACACTAAGATTTAAAAGTGTTTAGAATATCTTGTTTTTGTATTTGGAGAAGTTTTGGAAAAATCAATTTGGAAAATACGATTTTTGTTTTAAGTCAAAATTTCTAAGTCACAAAAATAGTTCAAAATGTTTGTAACATGTTTTCGATTTTACTCAAACACATTTGTATTTCAAAGTATATAACTGAACTTATTTTTGTAGATTTTTAGAGATTTTATGGGATTTTATTGAAGGTAAAATGACAAACTTTTAATCCCTAAAAAACACTGTTTTGGCTTCTGCCGTTGACCGCACGATCGACCGAGCCAGGAGTCGCTCGACCTGGCGTGCACAAAACGTGCACGCTTTGTTTGGCTCGAGGGCCGGTCGACCGACCTGATCGACCGCTAGAGAGCTCTGCTATCTGGAAATGGCCCCGGTCGACCGGGCGGTCGACCGGCAGAGAGTGTCTGCTCTCTGTATCCAGGCCACGGTCGACTGGCCGGTCGACCGCTGGCTCAACGGTCAGAAATCTGACCGTTGGCCGGTCGATCGAGCGGTCGACCGACAGCAGTGCAGACTGCTGATTTGGACCCCAACGGCTAGTTTTTCTTGGCCTATAAAAGGGGGCTCCCATGGACTGTTTTATACAAGATTTTAAGTGGGTTTTGAACCAGTTTTTCCTACTCTATTAAGTGTTTATCTCCACTTGTTTTAGAGCCAAATACTTCCATTCAAAAGGAGAGTTTATCAATAGTTTTCAAAAGTGATTTCTTGTTTTTTTCACCACAATTTTAATCCTTGTTTTCTCACACATAGTTGAGCTTTCCATTGCTAAATCTATCCTATAGGAGAGTTGTGAGAGTGATTTTAGGTGATCAAAGTGTTGTGATCACCAAAGTTTTTATCATTATACTTTGAGGAGGCGGACTTGTGGGTTCGCAGTGTTTCGGGTGCTAGTGAGAACTCGGTGTAGAGGTGTGGCCTCGGCAAGCTTGCGTGCTTGCATGTGTTTGTTATTGCGAGAACGAGTAAAGAGACTAGAGAGTCCAAGAGTTCTAGTGGGAACTCCTTGTAGGTGTTGCGGCACCGAGTGATCCGGTGGGATCGGTTTTAGTGGAAATCCTTCATAGTGTTGAAGGCGGGGACGTAGAGCAAGTGTGCTCGAACCTCGAAACAAATCTCTCGTGTTTGCGATTGCTCTCTTTCTCTATCTCCCACTTATCTTTATATCTTGCATGTTCTTATTGTTCGTATTCATTACTTGCTTGATATACTTGTGCTTACATTGTTATATGCGTGGGATTGTTTGCGCACACTTGTATTCAACCAAGAGAGCCAAAGCGGCACCTCAACTCTTATTTAGAGGAATCTTGAGGAGTTAGTTTAGAGCCCTTTACGGGGAATTCGGCTACACTCTTAGGTTATGCCTTGTTTGTTTAGTTTAAGAATTTTTAGTTTGCATAAATAGTTTTTATTCTGCATTAATTCACCATTAGATTAGCTAGTCACCATTCACCTCCTCTAGGTGATTTCAATTGGTATCAGAGCCAAGTGCTCTTGATTTGGGTCTAACACCTTGAGTTAAAGATCCTCATTTATAGCTAATCACAATATTTATTTACAGACACAGATTTCATGTCACCTCCCACATTTGACATTCTTAACATCCAAACTTGGAAAGTTAAGATGTCTATGTACCTCAAAACCCTAGGCATTCATGTTTATTTTGTCACTATTAGAGATTCTTATTGTTTAAATGGTAAACATCTAGAGGCTAATGCAAAAATCATTCATGCTTTGAACAGTACCCTAAATGATGAATATTTATTTAGGGTTGCTAATCTTGATTCAGCTTTTATAGTATGGAACACCATTGTCTCCCTTGGCGAAAAAATAATACTATGCGGGGAGCGACTCGGATGTTGGAAGTGAAGCTTCCAACGTATGCTACATGGTCCAAGGGGATAACCCCTTGTCGTAAACTCCGAATACGAGTTAGAAGAGGATGTTGATATGTCTTATAATGAGCTTGAATTATTTTGTCAACAACTTCTTGAAAATATGAATTACTTAAAAAAGATAATAAGAAAATGAAAATAAATTTGATTCCTTGTTAAAAGAAAAAGATTCTTTTCAAACAAAATTGGAATGTGTTTCAAAAGAAAATGAAAGTTTGAAAAATAAAAATATTTCCTTGCTTTCTAAGCTTAATGATCTTTGTGAAGGAAATACTTCTTTGAAAGATAAAATTGTTTTGGTAGAAAAACAAAAAGAGATTGCTTTAAATGAAACAACTCTTTAAAAAGAAAAATTATTTCAAAAGAAAAAGAAAATGTTCCTAAAAAGAAAAAGATTATTGACCATGCTTTTCATGCTACTACTATTGATAAAATGAAGTTAAATTTTTGAAAAATAAAATAGATTGTTTGAGCTCAAATTTGAGCAAATGTGCATTTAACTATTCTAGACTGGAAACCTTGTTTCAAAGGAAACAAGCTCCACATATTCATGCACCTCACCCACAACATGCATATGCACACTTTGCACATCATGATCAGACTCATACACATATGCATGATAGAGTGTACAAGTGTACACATTGCGGCCGCAAAGGCCATTTAGTAAAATTTTGTTATAATAAAGTAAATTCTTTAAATTTTGCTAATAAGAATGTTTGGGTTCCTTACAATGCTAACCCCCGTGGGCCCAAAAGACAATGGGTACCAAAATCCCCACCTTTTCTATTTGATGTAGGTACGGGCTCTCACATGACGTGAGAGATTTGATGCCTTGGTGGTGGATGCACATGGATTTGATGGACATACATTTGATGCACCACTATCAAGGAGGTTTGGTGGGACGACCACCATGTTTTGGAGATTTGGAGTATAGTTTTTTAGTTTGGTAACTATCTCTAAAACTCCTAGTTTATTTACATGCTTTTATATTTGATGATCTTTAGCATGTTTTAGTTTTATGTTAAAATGTTCATGTTTTGCATTTCATGTGGTAAATACTTGTTAGATGATGTTTTATCAAAACTTAGATATATACTTGTACAAGTAATGAGCAACATTTGATTCATATATGTTTGCACTTCATTGCTCATTTGTACTCACCACATGCACATGTATAGCCGAGTTTTGATGATTCTCTCATTTATACATGTTTTGCCTATTTTCATGTTTTTGTTTCATGTATATGCTATATTTATCTAAAACTAATAAATATACATGTATACCCTTTGAGTCACTTGGCTTCATGCAAATACTATTATGGACTCTTTTTATGTTTGGGATATGTATGCATATTGTTAGCTTTGGATAAATCATACATATGTCTTGAAGTTTGTTTGTTTTTAAATGAAAAATAAAATCTTTATGATTTTCATATTTGTTTGATAAAATGATATTCATGTTTGTTTTGAGCTTGATTGACTATTTTCATGAAAAATGCTACTTACATGATTATTGTGCACTCACATTTCATTTGTTTATTCATGACATTGTTTTCATGAGAAATTTTGAGTTTTATAGATTTTGAGTGTCAACTTCTGTGTATTTAGTATGATTCATGAGATATATATGTTTTGTTTTCCGATTTGAAGGATCTTTAACTAGTTTTTTAAAAATTATCTTTAACTAATTATTTATTCTTCAATTGGTAGAGTTTTCATACTATGCTAGAATATTTTCAAACTCTTATTTTCGAAAACCCCTACCAACCCCTTTAAGGGCGGACGGATGGGCGACCATGTCTTGTATGCCTTATTGAAAATCTCTTATCATGTGCGTGTATAGAGTGGTTAGTTATGAGCTATACACTTGATTTTCATTGTATTTTCAATTGGTATCACAATTGATTTTTATTTTGTATGCTCATATGTTTTCTATATATGTATGCCTCACATTTCAAGTGATATCAATCTCTATTGGTATTTTTATTTTCATACATATATATGATTTATGTTTATGCTAAGCTTGCTTTGTATCTTGATTTCAATTGGTATCTCATTTGATATTTTTTATGAGCTTATGCATTATTTTCAATTGGTATTTAAATTGGTATCAAAATATACTTCATATTCTACCATTTATTTGATATCAAAATTTATAATATACTTCAATTGGTATCAATATGTTTCAATTTCCAATTGGGTTTAAATTTCAATTGGTATTTATTTGGTATTAAAATTTACCATATATTTCAATTGGTATAAAATATTTTTCTTTCATTGGTATCAAAATTTACACATGTTTCAATTTCATTTGGTATCAAAAATTTCCTATTTCAAATGATATCAAAAATCTTGTGTATTTATAATTGGTATCTCAAAATTTAAGAAAATTCAAAATTTGTATTAAAATTGTTTTGATATGTATTTTTTTATATGCAAGGAAAGTTTAACATCTCTTTTATATATAGATTCATGTTGAGTGTATCTTGTATTGAGGAGCTTGACATCTCTTCTTTATGTGATACACGTGTGTAGGGGGAGCTTCACATCTCCACTTATGCATTGCATACTTTGCCTTATATGAGTTAGGGCCTTGTCATCCCTTCTTCATGTAATGCAAGTATGTAGGGGAGCTAACTTCATGTCTCTCTCTTCATGAGTGTATATCGCATATATCTCTTTATTGGATAATTTGATTTCACCCCTTTGTTGATTTTTGTTTCTGAAAAGAAGGGGAGAACATTGTTTTGTGTTTACTTTAACCCCTTTGTTGATGATTGACAAAAAGGGAGAGAAGTATTTTAATATATATGCATGTTTTTCCTTGCTTTATACATAAAGGGGGAGAAGAATTTTTGTTTATGCATATTGTTTTGTTTTGCAAAAAGGGAGACGAGAATTTGATGAGTTTTATGCTTGATTGGCATGTTTATCTCCTTATGTTTGCATACATGTTTGTTTACTTTACGAGCTTTAATTGAATATATATTTGTTAATTGTTATGCATGAGTTAAGGGGGTGCTTCTTTGAAGCTTTACTTTAATCCATGCATATATAACTCCATGAGTTTTGTCATCATCAGAAAGGGGGAGATTGTTGGCCCAAAGGCCCATCACTTTAGTTTTGATGATGATTAACTCATGTAGTTATAGTACTAATGATCTTGTGTTTAATTAGTCTCAGATATGTGATCAAGATCTTAGTAGGTGTTTAGCTTCAACAAAGGATTTAAAGTCAAGTTTTGGAGCTAACACGTGTTGATTCAAGAGCTTGTGCATCAAGATCACATCAAGTACTCAAGAGGAGTCTAGCTCTTTGGAATCATAGTTTGGACCAAGTCAAGATGAAGAAGAAGAAGACTTGTGTCTAGGTTTGTTTCGTTAAGATTTTGTTTTTAGTTAAAATGTAAAGGATAGAATAGTTGGTGGATTGCTCAAGTATCATATACACTTACACACAAGATTTAGATGAGTTTTCATAAAAGAGTTAAAAGAGTTTTCATTTTGGAAAAATACCGTTTTGGTTTTTGGACTTTCAAGTATACATGTCTTAACCAAAATCATTTTAGTGCTCATTGTCAAAAACATAGATATTTCATCATATATGTGTAGTGTATCATATCCATACACACTAAGCTTTAAAAGTGTTTAGAATATCTTGTTTTTGTATTTGTTTAAGTTTTGAAAAAAATCAATTTGGAAAAACACGATTTTTGTTTTAAGTCAAAATTTCTAAGTCACAAAAATAGTTCAAAATGTTTGTAACATGTTTTTGATTTTACTCAAACATGTTTGTATTTCAAAGTATATAACTGAACTTATTTTTGTAGATTTTTAGAGATTTTATGGGATTTTATTGAAGGTAAAATGACAAACTTTTAATCCCTAAAAAATACTGTTTTGGCTTCTGCCGGTCGACCGCACGGTCGACCGAGCCAGGAGTCGGTCGACCGGGCGGTCGATCGACGTGCACAAAACGTGCACGCCTTGTTTGGCTGAGGGCCGGTCGACCGACCTGATCGACCGCCAGAGAGCGCTGCTCTCTGAAAATGGCCCCAGTCAACCGGGCGGTCGACCGGCAGAGAGTGTCTGCTCTCTGTATCCAGGCACGGTCGACTGGCCGATCGACTGCTGGCTCAACGGCCAGAAATTTGACCGTTGGCCGGTCGACCGGGGGGTCGACCGACAGCAGTGCAGACTGCTGATTTGAACCCCAACGACTATTTTTTCTTGGCCTATAAAAGGGGCTCCCATGGACTGTTTTATACAAGATTTTAAGTGGGTTTTGAACCAGTTTTTCCTACTCTATTAAGTGTTTATCTCCACTTATTTTAGAGCCAAATACTTCCATTCAAAAGGAGAGTTTATCAAGAGTTTTCAAAAGTGATTTCTTGTGTTTTCCATAACAATTTCAATCCTTATTTTCTCACACATACTTGAGCTTTTCATTGCTAAATCTATCCTACAGGAGAGTTGTTGTGAGAGTGATTTTAGGTGATCAAAGTGTTGTGATCACCAAAGTTCTCATTATTGTACTTTGAGGAGGCGGACTTGCGGGTTCGCGGTGTTTCGGATTCTAGTGAGAACTCAGTGTAGAGATGTGGCCTTGGCAAGCTTGCGTGCTTGGGTGTGTTTGTTCTTGCGGGAACGAGTGAAGGGACTAGAGAGTCCAAGAGTTCTTGTGGGAACTCCTTGTAGGTGTTGCGGTACCGAGTGATCCGGTGGGATCGGTTTTAGTGAAAATCCTTCATAGTGTTGAAGGCGGGGACGTAGAGCAAGTGTGCTCGAACCTCGAAACAAATCTCCCGTATTTGCGATTGCTCTCTTTATCTCTCACTTATCTTTATATCTTGCATGTTCTTATTGTTTATATTCATTACTTGCTTGATATACTTGTGCTTACATTGTCATATGCATGAGATTGTTTGCTCACACTTGTATTCAACCAAGAGAGCGAAAGCGGCACCTCAACTCTTATCTGAGGAATCTTGAGGAGTTAGTCCAGAGCTCTACACGGGGAATTCGGCTACACTCTTAGGTTATACCTTGTGTGTTTAGCTTAAGAATTTTTAGTTTGCATAAATAGTTTTTATTTCACATTAATTCACCATTAGATTACCTAGTCACCTATTCACCCCCCTCTAGGTGATTTCATTAACATAGATCGACAATGTACCTACGTCCACGGGGAGGAGGGAAGAAATATTTATGAAGAAAATACAAGAGTTACAATGAGATATCTCTCACAACTTTCAATGGTGGAATTCTAGAATTTCTCTTGAATTCTTGACATACCTTCAAAAGGCCACCCTTGAGGGGTTTATATAGGCACCTGGGATGATCCTAGTCCAACACAAAATCAAATCAGCACCTCCTTAGAGAAATAAGAAACTCGTATCCAAACCAAAATAAGATACAGATCCGTATAAGGAAACTGCCAAAAACCTGAATTCTTCTCCAATGAATATGAGGCACTCTAAATACTAACAACTGGACCCTACTTCCGTCTGGGATATAGTCATCTAAGTTAGAGTTTGTCTCTATATTTCTTTTCCTATTTAAATATAGTTACAAAGTTTAATTTCTTAAATTGTCACAAGTCCTCTCTTAACAGAATTTGGTATTTGGTTGTGAGTGCAGTGACAAGGATCGAGACCCGCAATTATAAACTTTTTGTTATTTAGTTTCATATTCCTCCTCTTCTGCTCTTCTTTTTCGTCTCTCTCTCTCTCTCTCTCTCTCTCTCTCTCTTCCCCTGTGTGTGTGTGTGTGTGTGTGAGAGAGAGAGAGAGAGAGAGAGAGAGAGAGAGAGAGAGAGAGAGACTGGATTCTTCTTGCCATGAGGTTTTTCTTGCAAACCAATAACCACAGCTATATACCTCAGCGTTTTTTACACTCCTTATTTCTATGTGTAATCATATTAATTATATTCTGCATTGTTTTCTATTCTTCTTTTTGCTTATCTATTTCTTCTGCAGTATATTCCCAGTGAAATCATCAGAAAGGAAATGGGTATTGTTGATGGACAGACTGAAGAGAGATTGGATAAACTGTTGTGGTCCTTTCTGAATGATTTCAAAGAAGGAAAGCTGGAAGGAAATGGCTGGCCAACTAGTAAATCTGCATACATCGTCTCTAAAGTAGCTATGAGCACCTACACAAGAATTCTGTCAAAGAGTTATCCCACGTTATGCGTTAACTGTGTTTCTCCTGGTTTTGTCAAGACAGACATAAATTTTAATACTGGAATTTTTACTGTTGAAGAAGGTGCTAAAGGCCCTGTGATGTTAGCTTTGTTACCTGATGGTAGCCAATCTGGCCTTTTCTATCACCAAACAAATCCATCAACCTTCGAGTAAGTGTATGACCTTCAAGATGAAGAGGAAACTGCGTGCTATTCATGGTATTCCATTATACCACTGAATAAAGATGGAAATTTAGATAGCATTGGCTAGCGACTAGATAAAAATTAATGATCTGCATGAAGAGAGGTCTGATTTTCCATGAAGACAATTGAGTTGGCCGCAGTTTGTAAATGTTATATGAGAAGGTTAAATTATTGATGATCTTTGAACTGTAACCTCAAACAGCATATCAAAGATTGGTTATCTCTTGTTTTTCTGTTTTCATTAATGAAACTCTAGGAAAACAGTGGATGTTTCGTCTGCCATTCAGCAACTCAAGGTAATGAACTCTTCTTTTGCTTTTCGAGACATAGCTGCACCGGTGCATCCTACTACGATTTGAACCCAGGTTCCTCTTATTTTGAAACTCCTCTTATTCCAATTCACATGTAGTGAAGTAGATGAGAAATGATGTCTATAGTTCTCAAAAGAGGAGGGTTTATTGTGGCTTTTTTTCAGCCAACTGTTTCAGCTACACACTGCAATGAAGTGTGAAGTATACTTTTGCTAGTTTTACTATTAACTGTGTGAATCCTAGTTTTACTATCAACTTATGACCTGAAAATACTGAGGTTTTTGCTCCCTGTTGGTCAATCCTAGTTTTTACTGTCAAGACAGACATCAAGTCACCTTAAAAAAAGATACAAGTACAAAGAAGGAATTTGTTTCTCCTGCTTATTTTGAACTCATGGCAGTCAAAGTCCAATCTGCTTATTTTGCAGTCACACATGACACAAAAGGGACTCATGGCCCATGGGCTTTTCCCCCATGGTACTTCAGGGCCACTAGAAAAAACAATGCACTAATAAGTGAAAGAAAAGGATCACTCCCTCTGCCCTTTCTGTATTCTGGAGGACAAGAATTTTATCAACCAGGAAATGGAAGAGTCGATCTCAATCTGCAAAGAATCTCCAAGGAGGTGAGAAATTCTACTTCCAAATCTTTAATTAATAATTTCCCTCAAGCCCAAAGTTTACAGTTTCCTAAACTTTCCCACTCTTTAATTACTCTAGGATTGCAGTAGTGACAGGGGCCAACAAAGGAATTGGCTTGGAGATTTGTAGGCAGCTAGCATCCCATGGAGTCTTGGTGATATTAACAGCTAGAGATGAGGGGAGAGGCACTGAAGCTGTTGAGAAGCTCAAAAGCTCTGGGGCTTCTGATGTTTTGTTTCATCAGCTGGATGTAGCTGACCCTTCAAGTGCTGCTTCACTGGCAAATTTTGTCAAGACCCAATTTGGGAAGCTTGATATTTTGGTGAGTTCTCAAAAGAATGGCTTTTGATAAAGAGCTCAGTAGGTCATGGTCAATTTTGAAAAATAAACTATGCAGATAATTTTTCTGAGGAGTAATTTCAGTGATCTATTGTTACAGGTGAACAATGCTGGAGTTGGTGGGACAGAAATAAGTCCCCAGGATTTAATTACTGCCATGGAAGAGGTAAATCCAATTGAGATTAGCATAACTGCATGCCTTAAAGCAATTAGGATAGTTCAATTATATTGTTCGATGTTGCTTATAGAGATTTGGAGAAAAATTTTGAATGACCACCAACAATTAGAAATTAATTTTAAGCCGTTTTGTAAAAATTCTATGTAAGAAAAGATAACTGATCTAGCCAATAATCCACCCCAAAACATCTGCTTTCATCCAAATTATCTATTTGTGGCCTCAGCAGCCTACGCAGAGTGTTTCTTTTAGCCCAAAAGTGTTCTACCTTATATTAAAGTAATGGCTAAACTACCAAAAACTACTATGAAAATTCAAACATTTACGAGAAACTACTATTGACTTGTTTTATACAACTAAATACCTCAAACTTTACAAAAATTCAACATCCTTTGGTGAATTGTTAACAACAGACGGAAAAGTCAATTTTGCCCTTTCTTTCCTTAGTTAATTACCACCTAGTGTGTTTAAGTTGAAAAAGTTATATAAAATAATATAAAATGTGTAAATAATCAACAATAATTATAGTCAAATTTATTTCTTGAAACCATTACTAAATATTTATATATTTATTGTTACTTAAATTAGTATTTATTTCACAAAGCTTTGAAAAGTTTGTTAGAGTTAATTATTAATATTTTTTGACAGTTTTTAAAAGGGTTTAAAATAATTATGTATAAAATCATTTCATATATTTTGTCATTTATTTTATAATAGAGAAATGCTGTTAATGAATTATGCTAATATTCATTAATAGTGTAATGAAATAATTTATGATAACTATTATTCTATATTTTTAGTATTTTTAAAGGAAGCAATAAAGTTTGTGGTAGTTTACTGCAAAATGGTAGTTTTGTCATTTTCAAAACACGTGCATCTAACATATAATGTTTTTAATGGCTGCTTGACTGATTTTGTTGTAATAAAAGGTTAATGATAATTTCTTGTAAAAGTCTGAAAGTTCGTAGTAGTTTTTTGTAATTTAGCCCAAAGTAATTAACTGATTATTTTTATTGAATATGTCTAATTAAACTAAAACAGGAATCTTAGAACTGAGCGATTGTTTTAACTTATCATTGAAATTATGCAGTATGCTTTCAATGTGTGAAGGTATGCGTCATGATTTCACTGTGCGTGTGCGCATGAACTTTAAACTAGTTCAGGCAGCATCTCTTTCCTATTATGAAACTAGTTCAATACAAGTAGGTATCTTCACTGATGAGATGTGTGCCCGAGTGTGTGAGAAAATGGGTATCATATGCCATATAAGGGAATTTCCTCACATTTATTTGCCTACTTGAAATGAATCCCGGGCTGGAATCACTATGATATGCTGTTGAAATGAATTCTGGGCTGAATTCGATGAGAGCAAATAGATGAGTTCCAGAATTGAAAGATGCCTTGAATATTGAGGCAGATTGATTCATTCCCACATCAAAAGCAAAATGGAAATAGTTCCAGATTCTTGTTCTTGAGCTAGATCACCACCAACAAAAAGATGTGGATGTCTGATATAATGGAATTAGGTGATTCGATATCCATATTAAAAATTCACTCCATTGGAGTTGATCTACTTTATTTGAAGTGCCTAAAAGTCAAATGTTAGACTAGTTTAAGTTTTCTCATCCATCAAGTAGTCTCAAAAATGGATGGCTGGAAATAGTGAGTTATTAAATTTCACGGTCTAAAAATTTTCAAACACAAAATAAGTTATTTTATAAAGGTTTAAGAGTTTAGATCATGATCTAAATGTTGGATTTTCATTTTGTATTTTCAAAATCATAGACGAACAAAACTCTGTGTTTTCAGCCGCCTGTTTTTATGTCACTTGATGGACACCTAAGAAATCGCAAAAACATTTAACTTCTTATTTCTAGGCATTTAAATAGTTTAGATCACGTTGAACAGTTTGGATCATCTATTAGAGTTACATAATATACATTTCCTAAGTGATAGAATGTATTCTCTCTCTCTCTCTCTCTCTCTCTCTCTCTCTCTCTCTCTCTCTCTCTCTCTGTGTGTGTGTGTGTGTGTGTGTGTGTGGGGCTGTGGGTGTGGGCACGTGCCTACTTTCAAATGAGGTCTACTTTCCTTCTGTATCATAATTGTCATGACTTGAGATTATTCTTGTTATCTTATGAATGTAGTGAAAAATAGTGATTTCTTTATCTTAATATAAAACAGGAAGATGGCTTACGCAGGTTCATGAAGGTAAAAAAATTAGTACAGGAGACTTACGAGAAGGCAGAGGAATGCCTGAATGTAAACTATTATGGTGTCAAGAGAGTAACTGAAGCGCTCATACCTCTTCTCCAGCTATCACAGTCGGCCAGGGTAGTGAATGTTTCCTCTCGCTATGGACAATTGAGGGTAAGAATCCAACAAACTGTTCCCTATTTGACGAATTTCTTGTTAACTAGATATGATGGTATTGGCTTGACTTGTAATCCTCACTGGAACCAATGCCAATTCAAACCAAAAGGAACTCTTAGCTGTCCTCTTAAAACTGATCAGTATGGAACCTTGATCTTCCTTATGTCTGTAATTCTCCAATTTAAAATGATTGAGAAACATTTAATTTGATGGAGGTTAAGTCCTTAATAGCTAAGAAGCATAGACACAGATACGTTGACACAGGCGCTACAATATGGCACCACACACCAGCATAGAGTAAATTCTAGAGAAGTCTACACGAAACAAAAATGACACGACCAGAAGTGTCATGTACAACGTCCTGTTCTGAATTTGAGAGACGCCGCCAACAACCGGATTGATTGGGACGGCGCAGCGAAAGCAAACCACAGGATCTATTAAGCAACGAGAAGAAGAGAAGAAAAAGATATTACAAAGTAGATAGAAAATCAACACACAATATAATATGGTTTCACCGATCAAACAGATCATGTGTACGTCCACGGGAGAAGGGGAGAAATTTTATTAAAACGTTGGGCAATAAGAATTACTTACACCTCACGTTGAAAAGATTACAAGTTTTTGATGGCCGTAAAGAATAGCGAACCCTTGTGGCTAAGCTTCTCTCACGAATCTCACACCTAGGTGTAATATCTCACACCTAGATGAATTACACCCATAGAATTACAAATTTATTAGATTATATTGAAGGCCACCCCCAATGGGTTATTTATAGACCATAAAACTCTCCTAATCTTAAACAAACTTCATCAACACGAACAATCACTACATGAGAATAAAGAAAACACGAATCTTACTCGAACCTGGAAACAGATCTAGAAAAGAAAACTGTCAGACCTGACATTAGTCGACTAGGCCAGGTTATTAGTCGACTAGGCCCAAATACTAGTCGACTACTCTGACAAAATTCGAGAACCCAATTATCTGTTTGCCAACCTAGTCGACTATACAATATACTGGTCGACTAATCCATGTGATTAGTCACTATACCTTGTATTAGTCGACTAGTAATATGAACAGCTCCTTGTGCACGTCCGTTCTTTGATCTCTAAAGTTTCGTCTACCTTCACGACGTATTTTAGTCACAATTCCTAATAATCTCTCCTTGACCTGAATATGTCCACGTCCGAGAATAGCCATCATGCTTCATGTGTTCGCATCCACGCACAATTGAACAAAACTTTACTACATCTCCATTTCATTCCCTCTTCTCCATAACCCCCTCATGGGTTTCACAACTTGATTAGGTCGAATAAGTTCTGGCCCAGCCTGAACTTTATCACCCAACGATCTCTTTGATTCATACAGGATTTATGAGAATTTGCTCTACCATAGGAGTAATGATCTGGACTTCCTTGTTGCGCGTCTAGTCCCAATCTCTCTTCGGGGTACAACTGAGCATCCGAGCTCGAAACCATCATAGTCTCTGATTGTTCCATAACCGTCGCCTTCGAAGTCGAGGATAACTGCAATCTACCAACTGTAACTTTCGAATTTTGCAACATATACACATTACCGACGCGTTCGGCCTAAAACTTCACATAGGCCTCTTTGGAGGCTTCCATAAGATCACCTTCAAAACTGAAATTGAACCCTTCCCCATGTAGGGCTTCAAGAAAGATGAGATTGTACATTGATTCGGGAACATGACGAATGCCTTGAAGAGTAGTGATGCATCCATCATGAGACTGAAACTAGATTATTCCTTCGCTAATTACCTTGCTTGTAGCAGAATCCACATGAAGACTGCTTCCCCTTGAACTAAAGTGTATGAAGAGAACATCTTCTTATTGGAACTGATGTGCTATGAACATCCAGAGTCAATAATCCATCTATCTTTGTTACCAACTGATCTATCTGTAACAGATAGAATGTCGCACTGTTTTGCATCTTTTCCAATCAGCTCAGTGGCATTAGCATCTGGTTGTTTCTTCTTTCGAAGCCAACAATCAGCTCTAATATGCCCCTTCTTTTGACAATAGTTGCACTTCAAATTTTTATGTTTTGAGTTACCTGTGAAACTTTTATTATTTCTCCTCCCTTGAATAATGAACTTGCCCAGAATCATCATAATGAGACTCACTCGTCAACTGGGTGTCAATTTTGTTCTTGTTGAGCAGATGCTCCTTGTCCTCATTGACCTTTTGTTGACTTGCCTCCATAAATGATAGCTTTCCTAAAACTCTTATATGAGGAAGATAAAGAACACAATAATAGAAGTGTTTGATTCTCATCTTCTATCTTAACCTCTATCTTATCTAAATCATTGATAATAGAGAAAAATTCTGCAATGTGAGACTTGATGATGTACCTTCATACATGCGGAGAAGAAAGATGCGCTACTTCATAATCAACCAATTCGCCAAGGACTTCTTCAGATAATGGTCCTGAAGTCGCTCCCACAATAAGGATATTATTTTCTCCATAGAAAACTCATCCAACACTTCATCCGTTAAGTAAAGCTGAATAGCCGTCAAGGCTTTCTCATCTAACTCCTGTTAAGCTTTTTCCTTCATGTCTTGAGCCTTTTTTCTCTCACGGGTTGTGTTTTCTTCAACTCGCTCTGAATAAGGATGACGTTCATTCTAATTTGCCACCTGCTGAAATTGATGACACCATCAAACTTCTGAATATTGAACTTGATCGCAGACATCTTTAAGTTGACCTTGCTCTGATATCAATTGTTGGAAAATAATCTGTATGCTCTGATACCAATTATTGTGAATTTGGGAGATATCCCCACGACCGGATCTACTGGGGCGGCGCATAAGAAACAAATCACAGGATCTACTAAGATAATGAGAAGAAGAGAAGAAGAAGATATTTCAAATTAGATAGAAAGCTAACAAACAATATAACGTGGTTCCATCGATCAAACAGATCGTGTGTTCACGGGAGAAGGGGAAGAAACTTAATAAAACTTTGGGGGGTGCAATAAAAATTATTTACACCCCACGCTGAGAAAATTACAAGCCCTTGATGCCACCAAAAACATCGAACCCTTGTGGCTAAACTTCTCTCACAAATCTCTCACCTAGATGAATTACACCCTTAGGAATTACAAATTCATTGAGTTACATTGAAGACCACCCCAAAGAGTTATTTATAGACCATAGAACTCTCCTAATCCAAAATAACTTCATCAATACGAACAATCACTACCTTAAAATAAAAGAAACTCGAATCCAACTCGAATCTGGAAACAGATCCAGAAAAGAAAATTGTCAGACCCGACATTAGTCGATTAGGCCAGGGTATTAGTCGACTAGCCCAAATACTAGTCAACTACTCTGACAAAATTCAAGATCCCAACTCTCTGTTGGTCAACCTAGTTGACTATTCAATGTATTAGTCGACTAATCCATGTGATTAGTCGACTATACCTATATTAGTGTAACGCCCCGATCCTAAAGATACGGAGTCGTTATGGCGACGCCTATACGCAAGGGAAATACCCCACGTATACGCGCTAAGCCTAAATTGTAACCTGAACGAGCTATAATCTAAACCATAAAAATCACTGCAATATGACATATAAAAGCTACACATGATAACAATATGAATGACAGGAAGAAAATGGCAGCTGAAAGCAATAAATGCAGAATCAGGAAATGACAGAATATAAAGGGGTGAAATACCAGAAATAGAAGAAAGAACGTCCAGTCCCTCGCAAGACGAACAGTCTCATAGAACCCTGCACATTAGAACAACCGTCCAATAGCTGGACGTGCAACCCCAGGGTCGTCAGAACGCGACCATAATGAGTGTGTGTGTAAAGGGAAAACAGCTCGTGCAGAAGAAACCATGTGCATATATAATAGTAAGAACAACTGCAGATAGAAAGACTAAATAACACAATAAATAACTGAAGAGTAACACATATAATAAAAACATGAATACAGGTAGCAAGACAACCGGCACAACTGTAAATATGCAATCAATGTCAAGGCGTGTAATCTATCACATGTCACTAGGTTGGCATACAATCCGGTCATGATTATAATTATTTGTCTATCACAGTCAGGTGATTTCGGTCAGTAACAAAACATTAACGGTTCATTTTCATTTATTATGTCAGCGAACACCAATTGTCACCTGTAATAGACGCATCCCATACTACGCCTACTACACGTGTCAATCAGGGTCCTAAGTTATTGAAACTGATCGGTTGGAGACGTTGTCCGTGCTTTAGGTGGGTCCCGTACATACCCGGGACCACGGCCCAGATGCCTGACGCTGAACCAGGCCCTACCGCCAGGTAGTCAGTAACAGTAACAGTACTCACAGTATCACTGTGGAACAGTAAACTCACAGTAGCACTGTGGAACAGTAACAGATGGGATGTCAGTCATCCCCCGGAACCCTGCAGTGGACCGTAAGTCGGCTGCGCAACCTATATCCTAGGTCCACCCAAAATACAGACGCTGTCTCCTCCATCAATTTCCCCAATCCCAGTGTAAGTTGTTCAATTACTTTATTATTTATAAATTCAGTTAAATCAGTCAATGTCCATATTATCTAGAATACTGGGACGATACGGTGACAGTAACAATAACAGTACAGCAACAGTCAATCAGTAATCGTATACACGGTGAGCAATATCAGTAACAGTAACAGTAACAGTAACCGTGTATACGATGAACAATAAAACTGTACCGTGGTTACGGTCAAACAATCATTTCCTAGTAACTTTCGATAACATGAATCAATACAACAATAAAACTCGATAATACTCAATAGCCGTCTCATCTAGAACCGGTCAATATCTCATATGCCTGTACTGCATATAACAATATCTGTTCTCCGTAGTCATCATGAACCTACCCTCAATAGTCATCCTGACCGTCAAATCTCAATCTATGTCAAAGTAATCCGGTACAGTAATCCACAAGTTTAATAAATCAATAACCTGTTCTCTCATTATATCAGTCTAATCTGATCTTTATGTCATCAGTATATTCACATCACAATAACCGAAATAGTCAATGCTCTGATACATCTATTCAGATCTCCACACTCTAGTCTGATCAAAGTCATCACCCCTCCATACTAAAGAGATATCATTAACTATTCCATCAACTTATATTCCCAATACTATCCTTGCAAATCATTAAGTATCAGTCCGTATCAGTAATCTAGTACAATAAATCACCATCTGAATATATCAATAATCAGTCTCTCCCTGTCAATCTACTCTGATCCTCAAGTCACCAATAACAGAGATCAACAGTAAAAGTTATCAAACTTTGCATATAGTTTATTACTGATATCAATGCATTCACCCTCACAGTAATTATATTTCTATCACTAGGTAACAACAATAAATGACAGTCTATTAGTATTCTCGAAATCAACTAACATAACGAATATTGAGATCACAAGTAAATAATGGATACATCCTCAAAATCAGATTCTTCCAACTATAATCAAGATCATATTACATATCTATATCAAGGGTAAGCTACACACACAATACATAATGATAATCTAACAAGATTAACTCCTCTATAAACTGATCAAGATCCAATATAAATATATCATAAGTCAACTCCAACTCTAACTAAGTCATTGCCAGTCCAAGTATCAGTAAATCAATATATTGGTAAAACAATGTCATATCTAATATTTTCCCGATATCCACTGGAATTCTAATTAAATACACATATGCTCCTTCATGTATATCTACAATAATAATCCAAACACCCATATAATCAACATAGGATTCCAACATAATTGTTAACACATGCATATCATTTCCTATGCATTCAACATGTAATGTAGAAGGGGTGACAACTCATATCCGTGCTTAATAATTTCTACACATAATCATGTAAAACATGTGCACTACACAACAAATTACACCACATACACAAACATGTCTATGATCAATAAATTAATTAAAGAGAGAAAGAGAGAGAGAGAGAGAGAGACACTCACATTGGGAAACCTGCACGTTACCGGGCGAGTCACCGTTATGGTCGCCGTGGCGCCGCTCTTCGCTGTCGGACTGCATAGGACGGTAGCCAGGGTCCTGGGGAAGACCTGGCTGCAATCTGGAGGTCTCGCGCTCGCCAGAAGGGCCTGGAATCGCCGCTCGCCCGCTGCTTGTGCTGCTGGTCTGAATCTGGATCTGCTGTGCGCGTCGCCGGGCGAGTCGCTGCCATGGTCGCTGTGGTGCGGTTCCTCGCCAACGGACTGCATGGGGGGTAGTCAGGGTACTGGGGAAGGCCACCGTGCTGGTCTCCGACGACGGCTTGGCGTGGATCAGGAGAACGGCCTACTCGCCCATCATGTGCGCTGGTTCTGGATTGCCGTGCTGCCGCTCTCCTTCCTGGGCTGCTGGTCCGGATCTCACCAAATAAATCCAAAATGCTGTAACACGCAACCAATACATACAAATAATTATAAATGCACGCTAAACACCCACACGTACATACGAACATATACGCGTACACGTACATACATACATGTGCATACTCACACACTAACACAATACATATATACATATATATTTACATTTCTCTATAGTTGCATGCACTTGCTCATGCACTAAGCACAGCACACACACACAAGAATGAATGCACTTTACATATATATATACATAGCCAATTAATTAAATTATAGCACATGCCTACATGCTTTTATACCAACCAATCAAAATTACCCACACATGAAAATTACTCACCCACATAGGCATGCTAGTAGGACATACAAAATGAGAACACCATGTATAAAAATTATATGAAGAGAGGGGAGGGGCTCACGCAGGGAGCATGGTCACGGCCATGGCTCGTGCATGCGGGACTTCGGTAGTCCGTGGAGGTGGATCGAGTTGCCGCGGAGCCTCGCGGAGTTCGCCGGAGGTGGTGCTTGGAGTGACGCGCGGCCTGCACACGTTCACCTTGGCTCGGAACCAGCAGTACTATACAAGGAAACAGAGGAGGTAGAAGCTTTAGACTCTGTAATGTTGGTCTCCTTAATGCTGTAAACTGAAATCACACTTCCATGCTCCAGCCTATTCCCTATATCAAATCAACAACAAGAAGCACTTGAAATTCCTTCGATTTCACTAGAAATCTGATCGAAATCATCAAACACAAGTGAGGGACGAGCGATCCATAGAAGTCAAGGGGGCGTGGCCTGTTGTTGCGGGCTGTTACCGCGGAGGAGATCCGGCCATGTGGAGGAACCGGAGATCTCACGAAGAGGAGGGAGCACGGGCTTCGGGGGTGCGCCTGCTGGTGTGGCTGCTCTGGTGAGGAGATCGGGGCGGCTGGGCTACAGGCGCTGAGGAGAGGAGCGCCGGAGGGTGGTCCGCCAGGGGAGGAGGCGCCGGATCTGGGGTGCTGTCGCGCCGGGCTGCTGCCGCGCAGGGAGGAGGCCGGCCAGAGATGGGGTGCGGGTGAAGGGGATCTCACCGGAGGAGAGAGGTGAGCTCAGATCTGGGATGTGCGGCAGTATTGAGGGAGAGATTAGATTAGGGTTTAGAATTAGGATTATATATAAGGGTATCGGGTTATGGGTTATGGGTTTTGGGTTAGATCCAAATAGAGTAATGGGTAAGATTAGGAATGAGTTTGGGTAGTGGGTCTAGATGGGTAGGAACAAGAATACAAGGGAAAGGAATAATGCTACTACTAATTAAAGAACAAATAATAATATTAAATAATTAACACTAATAACAACAACAATAATAATAATCACCACTAATAATACTAATATTAAAATAAATAAAATAATGGTAGCACTAATAATAATAATAAAAATAATTAACAACGAAATGATAATAGAATATCCACTACCAATAATATCAATCAATATTCGTAATAGCAACAAATAATCATAATAAAATATTGATAATAGAAATAACTATTATAATATTAACAACTAATGGAAATGAAATAATAATAATAATTTAGCAAAAGAAATGTCAATGATAAATAACGGTAAACATAATACCAAATTACCATTTACTATCTTAAAAATAAATTCCCATATTTAATAATAGAAATAATCACAAGGAAGAAAATAATAAATCAAGTTGATGAAATAAAAATAATCAGTAATTCAAAATAAATACTTTTAGAAAAATGAAAATACTGTATTACTAGCTAGGGATCTTACACTCTACCCACCTTATTAAAATTTCGTCCCCGAAATTCAAATAAGGTAGGGAATGGTAAAAGAATCAAAGATCAAGAGAGAACACAACAATCTTTCACGTTGCCTCGTTGGGACACCACGATTCCGCTGCGCGCTCTGATCTCTGCTACCAGCTTCAACATGGAGTAACCGATCTCAAGAGATAGAATCAGGAGGGAAGGATGAAATCAAGATGGACATCCAAATCACTCTAATTGAAGTGTTGGAATCATGAATATCAACAGATCAAGAACGGAATTCCAAAGGGAGGACGATCAATTTCCAAATGGAGTCAACATTATCACGTGAATAGTATATGTATATTGCAGTGTCAACATAACTGTCTCAGGTTACAGGTAGGAACTAGGTTCTCTTTTATGTCGAACCTAGGCTCTGATACCACTCTGTAACGCCCCGATCCTAAAGATACGGAGTCGTTATGGCGACGCCTATACGCAAGGAAATACCCCACGTATACGCGCTAAGCCTAAATTGTAACCTGAACGAGCTATAATCTAAACCATAAAAATCACTGCAATATGACATATAAAAGCTACACATGATAACAATATGAATGACAGGAAGAAAATGGCAGCTGAAAGCAATAAATGCAGAATCAGGAAATGACAGAATATAAAAGGGTGAAATACCAGAAATAGAAGAAAGAACGTCCAGTCCCTCGCAAGACGAACAGTCTCATAGAACCCTGCACATTAGAACAACCGTCCAATAGCTGGACGTGCAAACCCAGGGTCGTCAGAACGCGACCATAATGAGTGTGTGTGTAAAGGGGAAACAGCTCGTGCAGAAGAAACCATGTGCATATATAATAGTAAGAACAACTGCAGATAGAAAGACTAAATAACACAATAAATAACTGAACAGTAACACATATAATAAAAACATGAATACAGGTAGCAAGACAACCGGCACAACTGTAAATATGCAATCAATGTCAAGGTGTGTAATCTATCACATGTCACTAGGTTGGCATACAATCCGGTCATGATTATAATTATTTGTCTATCACAGTCAGGTGATTTCGGTCAGTAACAAAACATTAACGGTTCATTTTCATTTATTATGTCAGCGAACACCAATTGTCACCTGTAATAGACGCATCCCATACTACGCCTATTACACGTGTCAATTAGGGTCCTAAGTTATTGAAACTGATCGGTTGGAGACGTTGTCCGTGCTTTAGGTGGGTCCCGTACATACCCGGGACCACGGCCCAGATGCCTGGCGCTGAACCAGGCCCTACCGCCAGGTAGTCAGTAACAGTAACAGTACTCACAGTATCACTGTGGAACAGTAAACTCACAGTAGCACTGTGGAACAGTAACAGATGGGATGTCAGTCATCCCCGGAACCCTGCAGTGGAACCGTAAGTCGGCTGCGCAACCTGTATCCTAGGTCCACCCAAAATACAGACGCTGTCTCCTCCATCAATTTCCCCAATCTCAGTGTAAGTTGTTCAATTACTTTATTATTTAATCAATTCAGTTAAATCAGTCAATGTTCATATTATCTAGAATACTGGGACGATACGGTGACAGTAACAATAACAGTACAGCAACAGTCAATCAGTAATCGTATACACGGTGAGCAATATCAGTAACAGTAACAGTAACAGTAACCGTGTATACGATGAACAATAAAACTGTACCGTGGTTACGGTCAAACAATCATTTCCTAGTAACTTTCGATAACATGAATCAATACAACAATAAAACTCGATAATACTCAATAGCCGTCTCATCTAGAACCGGTCAATATCTCATATGCCTGTACTGCATATAACAATATCTGTTCTCCGTAGTCATCATGAACCTACCCTCAATAGTCATCCTGACCGTCAAATCTCAATCTATGTCAAAGTAATCCGGTACAGTAATCCACAAGTTTAATAAATCAATAACCTGTTCTCTCATTATATCAGTCTAATCTGATCTTTATGTCATTAGTATATTCACATCACAATAACCGAAATAGTCAATGCTCTGATACATCTATTCAGATCTCCACACTCTAGTCTGATCAAAGTCATCACCCCTCCATACTAAAGAGATATCATTAACTATTCCATCAACTTATATTCCCAATACTATCCTTGCAAATCATTAAGTATCAGTCCGTATCAGTAATCTAGTACAATAAATCACCATCTGAATATATCAATAATCAGTCTCTCCCTGTCAATCTACTCTGATCCTCAAGTCACCAATAACAGAGATCAACAGTAAAAGTTATCAAACTTTGCATATAGTTTATTACTGATATCAATGCATTCACCCTCACAGTAATTATATTTCTATCACTAGGTAACAACAATAAATGACAGTCTATTAGTATTCTCGAAATCAACTAACATAACGGATATTGAGATCACAAGTAAATAATGGATACATCCTCAAAATCAGATTCTTCCAACTATAATCAAGATCATATTACATATCTATATCAAGGGTAAGCTACACACACAATACATAATGATAATCTAACAAGATTAACTCCTCTATAAACTGATCAAGATCCAATATAAATATATCATAAGTCAACTCCAACTCTAACTAAGTCATTGCCAGTCCAAGTATCAGTAAATCAATATATTGGTAAAGCAATGTCATATCTAATACTTTCCCGATATCCACTGGAATTCTAATTAAATACACATATGCTCCTTCATGTAATATCTACAATAATAATCCAAACACCCATATAATCAACATAGGATTCCAACATAATTGTTAACACATGCATATCATTTCCTATGCATTCAACATGTAATGTAGAAGGGGGTGACAACTCATATCCGTGCTTAATAATTTCTACACATAATCATGTAAAACATGTGCACTACACAACAAATTACACCACATACACAAACATGTCTATGATCAATAAATTAATTAAAGAGAGAGAAAGAGAGAGAGAGAGAGAGACTCACATTGGGAAACCTGCACGTTACCGGGCGAGTCACCGTTACGGTCGCCGTGGCGCCGCTCTTCGCTGTCGGACTGCATAGGACGGTAGCCAGGGTCCTGGGGAAGACCTGGCTGCAATCTGGAGGTCTCGCGCTCGCCAGAAGGGCCTGGAATCGCCGCTCGCCCGCTGCTTGTGCTGCTGGTCTGAATCTGGATCTGCTGTGCGCGTCGCCGGGCGAGTCGCTGCCATGGTCGCTGTGGTGCGGTTCCTCGCCAACGGACTGCATGGGGGGTAGTCAGGGTACTGGGGAAGGCCACCGTGCTGGTCTCCGACGACGGCTTGGCGTGGATCAGGAGAACGGCCTACTCGCCCATCATGTGCGCTGGTTCTGGATTGCCGTGCTGCCGCTCTCCTTCCTGGGCTGCTGGTCCGGATCTCACCAAACAAATCCAAAATGCTGTAACACGCAACCAATACATACAAATAATTATAAATACACGCTAAACACCCACACGTACATACGAACATATACGCGTACACGTACATACATACATGTGCATACTCACACACTAACACAATACATATATACATATATATTTACATTTCTCTATAGTTGCATGCACTTGCTCATGCACTAAGCACATCACACACACACACAAGAATGAATGCACTTTACATATATATATATACATAGCCAATTAATTAAATTATAGCACATGCCTACATGCTTTTATACCAACCAATCAAAATTACCCACACATGAAAATTACTCACCCACATAGGCATGCTAGTAGGACATACAAAATGAGAACACCATGTATAAAAATTATATGAAGAGAGGGGAGGGGCTCACGCAGGGAGCATGGTCACGGCCATGGCTCGTGCACGCGGGACTTCGGTAGTCCGTGGAGGTGGATCGAGTTGCCGCGGAGCCTCGCGGAGTTCGCCGGAGGTGGTGCTTGGAGTGACGCGCGGCCTGCACACGTTCACCTTGGCTTGGAACCAGCAGTACTATACAAGGAAACAGAGGAGGTAGAAGCTTTAGACTCTGTAATGTTGGTCTCCTTAATGCTGTAAACTGAAATCACACTTCCATGCTCCAGCCTATTCCCTATATCAAATCAACAACAAGAAGCACTTGAAATTCCTTCGATTTCACTAGAAATCTGATCGAAATCATCAAACACAAGTGAGGGACGAGCGATCCATGGAAGTCAAGGGGGCGTGGCCTGTTGTTGCGGGCTGTTACCGCGGAGGAGATCCGGCCATGTGGAGGAACCGGAGATCTCACGAAGAGGAGGGAGCACGGGCTTCGGGGGTGCGCCTGCTGGTGCGGCTGCTCTGGTGAGGAGATCGGGGCGGCTGGGCTACAGGCGCTGAGGAGAGGAGCGCCGGAGGGTGGTCCGGCCAGGGGAGGAGGCGCCGGATCTGGGGTGCTGTCGCGCCGGGCTGCTGCCGCGCAGGGAGGAGGCCGGCCAGAGATGGGGTGCGGGTGAAGGGGATCTCACCGGAGGAGAGAGGTGAGCTCAGATCTGGGATGTGCGGCAGTATTGAGGGAGAGATTAGATTAGGGTTTAGAATTAGGATCATATATAAGGGTATCGGGTTATGGGTTATGGGTTTTGGGTTAGATCCAAATAGAGTAATGGGTAAGATTAGGAATGAGTTTGGGTAGTGGGTCTAGATGGGTAGGAACAAGAATACAAGGGAAAGGAATAATGCTACTACTAATTAAAGAACAAATAATAATATTAAATAATTAACACTAATAACAACAACAATAATAATAATCACCACTAATAATACTAATATTAAAATAAATAAAATAATGGTAGCACTAATAATAATAATAAAAATAATTAACAACGAAATGATAATAGAATATCCACTACCAATAATATCAATCAATATTCGTAATAGCAACAAATAATCATAATAAAATATTGATAATAGAAATAACTATTATAATATTAACAACTAATGGAAATGAAATAATAATAATAATTTAGCAAAAGAAATGTCAATGATAAATAACGGTAAACATAATACCAAATTACCATTTACTATCTTAAAAATAAATTCCCATATTTAATAATAGAAATAATCACAAGGAAGAAAATAATAAATCAAGTTGATGAAATAAAAATAATCAGTAATTCAAAATAAATACTTTTAGAAAAATGAAAATACTGTATTACTAGCTAGGGATCTTACAATTAGTCTACTAGTAATGTGCACAGCTCCTTGTGCGCGTTCGTTCTTTGATCTCCGAAGTTTCGTCTACTTTCACAACGTATTCCAGTCACAATTTGTAACACGTCCAACAGAAAATGATTTCAGAACAAGAGTATTCCTTCTTCACAATTTGATAGGGATGAGCAAAGGCCGCAAATCTAGAGCCATAAATATGGGATTATATTTTCTATTGACATTTATGGTTATTGATGCAAGCTAGGTCTGTAAAATGAAATGTTATTGATGAGCTCACACTTAAAAATCAAAAAGGGCATGTCAACACTGGTATACCAAAATCTTGACAGAGAGGATGGTGTCATTATCATCCCTACCTCTGATTTAAAGAATGATGGGAGGAAAGCATTTATTTCAGTTTTAATGGTAACTCAGGTTAGCTAGGGGACAACGGCATCTAACTTCATTCTAGATGTTGGTTACACACAAATTAGCAGTTCTCTTCTATAACATCAAAACGTCTTCCACTTCCCAAATGAAGTATGTCTAGGCTGAAAAAACCTTTTTTCTAACAAGTAGCAATGTATTTCTAGGTGAAGTCATGATGCTAGGGAAACTCATAAGACAACATTGAGGCCATAGTGGGTATTGGGCTTGTCTTGAACCTATTCTCTTTATCGGCTACCTACTATTTAGGGACTTTTCCGGAGCTGAAGCCGAGCACAGCATGGCGAAGCGAGGCTTCACGTGGAGGAAAGGTCCCACACACATAATCTGGTGTCATACAGGTTAGTTCAGAGGTTCAAGGGCGGAGCTCCCAACTTGAATTTTTTGGGTGCTGATTCATTTCTTTTTATTATTGTATCCATACTTGTTGAGGGTATTCTGAGAATTCTGTATTGAAAAATAACCCTAGGTTATAAAGGGTTTATTTCCAACCATCATTAGATTCATTTTCAATTGAAAATCCTATCGTCTGTGTGAGAGAAAGATTGAAATCTGGGGATCTTTTCTGTATTCATTATCTTTCTCTTCTCCGAATTAGTGTAACTTTTCTGATGCTGCCCGAGGACATAGGATTTGCTCCGAACCTTGTTGTTTGTGTGTTTGTTCTTGTTCTTGATCTCGATTTCTGTTATTACCCTAACAGTGGGGATCTCCGCTATTATGACCTTCTGCGAAACAGACTCCAAGTAAAATCAGTATGGTGTCAAATTTATTTTCTGGAATTCATTTATTTTGGATAGTCCATACTATGACAACTTCCAAATGACAAATCCCATATATTTTTTTCATACAGATGGCCGCGCCCACTCCCACCCACACTCACACGCACGCACACACCCATTCCCACACGCACACGCGCGCGCACACAAATAAAAAGAAAACTGTCCACAGATGGTCTCATATATTTTACTTCAAAGTTGCTTGAGTATGTTTACTGAGACGTGTGAAAGCTGTGCACTCCCGTAGAAGTATGGAAGTTGCACTAGTACAGTTTAAGCATAAACTATAGCTTCATGAACCCTCCTAGTTAGAGATAAATTTGTCTCAACTTTCCCAAATTAAGGAGGTAAACATGACAATATTTGCTTTTATGCATCATTTGTCACTGTTACCATCATTTTCTTATGTAAATATTATAACTATGGTAACATGCTTGTCCCCTATAGATGAAAGTTATTCAATATAGAAAATATTTATCAATCCCTTCTTAACATAAAGTAGAGGTTTAGAAGAATTTGAAGGGTTCCTCCTTAATTGCGCAAGCTATATTTATTGCATAACTAAAACTTTAGGTCCTTCTCACGCCACATGGCCTTCTTTGCGTCATTTCTTGCCTTATCCATGATCATAATTACCTCGACCGTGATGTTAACACCAGATTAGTGGTCTAGATAGCTAGCTATGAAATTATTGTAAAACCTTTCTATCCCTATTTAAATATCGACTGTGTCGACCGAGATATCATCAGATATCTCCTTTTTTATCTGCTGCCGATACAATATGGAGAAATCGTTTGTCATATCGTTTGCAACAAAAAGCAACCTATATTTGAAATATCGACCGATAAATTGCCAGATATCGCTTGATAAATCACCTGATATATTGCCCGATATGAAATAACTTATTTGTTGCACGACTGCGTGCAATATTACATCATTTTTATTAGGTAGATGATATCTATGACACTAAACCAACTTTTAGTTATCAGTATTTTATTATCTATAGTGTCTGATATGAATGTCTGATATGCGCGCGTATCCCCGGTATCTCCCCCGATATTCGATATCCGATATGAAAAACCCCCATCTGATACGATCTGATATCCGATATTTAGAACCTTGATTTCTATGCAACCTTCTTTACTTAATAGAAAAGAAATGATCTAAAAGCATAAATAAGCAAAACACTTGACTAAGATGCCACTTTAAGCGTCCACATAGGTGGTGACTGCCTCCTCAGTCTAATCTGCTCTTTTTTCTCCTTCCAAATAACTTAAAACTCGATAATTTTAAATAGAATATAGGTAAAAAAATAGTCTAAAAAAGTATTAATAATGAGATAGACAAACAATAAAATGTAAACTGCCAATAACAATAAGAAGCAAGTCATGTATAAACAATGTTTGAACTCTTGGCCAATATACCGATATATTCGCTAAGATACCGGTATTTTATTCAAAACGATACGATAAGTGCAAATTTTCACCGATATCTTTTTGGACAGATATGGGCCGATATATTGCCACGTGGACGATACATCGGCTGATATCCGAGATGAAAATATCACTTGTTAAATTGGCTTATCATTTTGCAATTTGGGTTGGAGCACAACCCACTAAATTGACTAAGGAGGTGATAAAATATGACCCGCTTCATTATATAAAACCAAACTTAAAAATTCTGAAACAAGATCAAAATTCTTCCCTTTATGCACTCTAAAAGCTAGTGCATCGTCATATCGATCATTCTTGATCGTTATCTTGCTCTCGTCTTCCATCACCATCGTCTCCCATCTCATTCTCGTCTCCCATCTCCCATCGCTGAGGTACTTACCCCTTCTCTCTCTCTTAGAGAGTCTGCAAAGAGAGAGAGGATGGTGATGGGGTTTATTTTCTGTCCTAAGTTGAAGCAAGTTTCTAAGCATAAATCGTCAAATTAGCTGGAAAATGATTTTATTCGATCTGTAACTTATACTGGATCAAATCTCCCTTCAACGAAATCTTTGTTTACGAGTGAAAATCGGTTGCATTTGATTATGTGGAAGCTTTAATATGCTGAAGAAAAGGTAGATCAAAAATGAGAATTATAATCATTCAAATAACTTTATGAACAACAAAAACAACAAAAGTTTATTTGTGATCTTTATTTGAACTAATATGGCCCTGGATTGATTCTTGGTGAAAACAAAAACTATTTGTCCCTTCACTAAGTTCACTTATTCACAATTCTTTGTTTTCAAATTACAAGCTTATGAGTTGCCACGAAAAGAAAAATAAAATACAAGAATGTAGGCAGAAACAACTAAATTACATGTATATTTTTCATCTGGTATGACATTCGATATGACGTCCGATATTTAGTACCATATTGTGATATATCACATGGTACTCAGTATCTGGTATACAATTTTGCCGACCGATATATCGCTGATATCCAATATTTAACCATTAGTATAATCCACAAAAAAGAGCAATAACAACATTATCTTGTTTAGTATTAACCCAGAATAAAAGAAAGTAAATGAAATATGAGAAATAAAACTAAGAAAAAATAGAAACTAGAAAACTAATTTACAACAAAAAGAATCTAAGAAAGAAAAAATGAGAAAACAGGAAAGAAAAAGAAAATAAAGAAGGAATATAGGAAATATCTTGTTTACAGTTTATGAAAATATAAGAAAAAGGAATAAGAAACCACAAAACAAGAAAGAAGAATAAGATATAAGAAAAGGAATAAAAAATGAGGAAAGAATAAAGAAAAAGAGATAAAAGAAAAGTATATTTTAAAAAAAATTGATTATGTTGGAATGGTGATTTGATTGATGTGACTTTCAGTGGTTATGGTGGTAGTGGATTGTCGAAGGAGGCAGATTAATTTTTCTGGGCTTGCTTAGTTGTTGGTGGTGCAAAAGAGAAGTAGGTCAGAGCCGGAAATGATTAATGTACTAGTTAACTGAAATATTACAAATTTCTCTATGTAACTATTTGTTTCCAAAAAAGTTTTAGTTTAAAATTGTTATGATTATTGGTCTCGACTCATTTCTTTTTAAATGAAAGTCATTGTTCAAAAATTTAATAAAATAATTTTCTTCCAACAATGCGAATGTGCACCTGCACCCAAGACACCGTTTGACTAATGCGATTGCTTTCAACGATGTGAATGTGTATAGTGCTAAATGCATCTAATAATGAGCCAAAATGTGCATAAAGAGCCAACGCGCCCATGTTGGGCATGGTTCACAGTCGCGATCTCGGCCCCCGACTCGGCGGGCACTGAGACGGATCGGTCTCGGCAACTCGGATTGGTATCGGGCGATACACGCAAAACACTACATAGAAAGCTCAAAAATTCTGAAAAAATCACGATAAATCTTAAAAAAAATGTAACATCCACATTCATGTATCACATGTCCAAAATATATCACCTAACACACTAAACATAAAGCGAAAGTATAAATAAACGTGTCGTCGATATAAGCATATCAAAATACATGCACAATATACTAAATTGCACAAACTACATTCATAAATACATGCTAATGTAATTATTTCTACATTGAATTGCGATGAGACACAAAATCATCATCATAATGTCGAGTCGACCGAGTCAACTCCGATTCTCGGCCGAGTCGGTCTCCTCTGAGTTGAGTCGATCGACTCGTGACTCGGATTGGTCTCAAAGTGGGCAGAGACGGATACGACTCGGCCGGCCGAGTCTTTGAACTGTGATGTTGAGTTGTTGGAAATTGTAATTCAAATCATGAAAATAGTAAAGCCAAAGTTCGATTTATCATTTGTAGAGTTTCTTAAAAATTTAGTTTAAGAATCATAATAGTATTAAGATTAGTTTGAAAGTTTCTTATTTTTAAAATAAAGTAAGTAACAGATTAGGAATAAGAGTTTGATTTTAATTTGGATTTATATTGTATTTTTGCTTATAAATGGAGAGACATATGCAATACTTTATAATTGAGAGAAAGAAAGAAGCAGTAGAAAATAAATTTGTAATCTAGAAAAAGTTTGAATACAAGTTTTATTTTGCATCCTTCTTCTGCGCATACATTTTCATGTTTGTGTTTCATTAAAGATGAAGTCATCTTTTTGTGTGTGTTTCTTCAAAGATAAAGACACGTGTGTACACGATGCGGTAGAGATAAAGGCCTATTAACTTTCAGGGATATTAGTATGAACCAAAATGGGAAACTCTTTTTGGCTTCTCGAGTCCAGTCTTATTTACCGTCTAACCATCCCTTTTTTTACAATGTGGGACTAAAGTCCTCCCTTTGTTTTTGTATCTTATACCCTTCTTATTTTAGGATTTTACTTTGTTTTCAAGAGGAGATAATGGTTCAGGAAGATCCAATCGAGTTGGAGAAGATGACTTGAAGTAGAAAAAGAAAAACAAATCAAGAAAAGTTAGTCGACTAACAAAGACTAATAGTCGACTAGGCCTAAGTACTGTTCAACTAGGACAAATACAGAGAGAAAGCAGTTTACAGTAATTGACTATATATATCTATTAGTCGACTTATGAAAGAGATTAGTCAACTAGGCCTAAGTGCTAATCGACTATACGGGGCGTTTTCTGAAGCAGAATTAGTTTTTTCAGGCGCCGTTTTTCTTTTCTGATGGAGTACGAATATGACTTAGTTTCTATTCAATGAAAGATTTTTTTCTAAAGATTAAAGGGTTTAGAATCCTTCTAGATCAAGGAGACCAACTCCTAATATGATTGATTAAGATTCTTCAAGCATTTAAAGGCCAAGATCATCTCATATTTCAGATAAGAGTTGTATTATAAAATTATATAAATAAAAGTTATAACCAAGCATTGTACAACACAGAAAAGGTAGAGAACACCAATAAGATCAGAAGGAAGCCAAGCAAGAGAGGAGCAAGGTGAAGATGCATAATGATAAGGTAATACTCTTGTAATATAGGTCTAGACTAAGGAGGAAGGTGAATATTCTTGTTGCATCAAGAGAAAAGTTAGATCTCTTAGTATCAAATTATTAAAAAGCTCTCTCAAGTTCTCTCCCTAAGGACGTAGGCCAAGTTTGGACCGAACTATGTAAAATTTTCGTGTTCTTTCTTATTGCTCTTTTATCTAGGTTTTGCTATTTTGCTTTATAATAGTTTTCTTTTGCAAGTACTAATCATGTTTTCAAGTTTCGCAAACGTCGATCATGGGATTAACAATTGGTATTGATGGCGCTGATTTGTTACAACAATTAGTATCAAAGCTAAAAGTTGACGAAGGGTGATATGTCAAAGATAAGAAGTTCTTCGACAAAGTTTGAGGTCGAGAAGGTCAATAGCAAAGGAAACTTCGGCTTATGGTAAAAGAGGGTGAAGGCGTTGCTGGTGTAACAAGGTGTCACAAGACCTTGCAGGGTAAGTCAGTAAAAACTGTAGGTACGTCAAATGAGTATTAGGAGGAGATGGATCTAAAGGCAGCAAGCATGATCCAATTATGTCTCGCAGACGAGGTGATGTGCAATGTGATAAATGAAGAAATGCTACCGGATTGTGGTCAAGGTTAGAAACATTATTTATGATGAAAAGCCTCTCCAACAAGCTGTATCTCAAGAAACAACTATATGTACTCTGCATGAACGAAGGGACAATAATGTTGGAGCATCTAAACTTCTTCAAGGTTATTAGCGAGCTTCTAATTGTTGATGTCAAGATCAGCGAGGAGGACAAGGCGTTAATACTTCTCAGATCGCTTTCAGAGTCATATGATCACATTGTCACCATCATGCTCTGTAGTAAGGAAACCCTCATCTTGGAGGAGGTCGTGTTAACTCTCTTATCGAATGAGATTAGAAAAATATCAAATCAAGAGGAGCAGACATGATCGGGTTTGGTGGTCACGGGAAGGAAAGAAAGAGAAGGAAAGAAAGGTCCGGGCTCATCAAAGGCACGTCACTTTTGTCACAGGGAAGGTCATTGGAAGAATGACTGCAAGCATCAACAAGAGTAGTTGAAGAAGGGGCAAGTTGCGGAGGCAGGAGTAGCATTGAGCGGTTTAAAGGAAATCAAAGTATTAATGGCTTCCTACAAAGATAACACTTCTCAAAGTAAAAGCTGGATATTTGATTCGGGTAATACGGTTCATGTATGTTCCCAAAAGGAGCTGTTCAATTCCTTGGTTGTAAAAGAGGAAGGGACTGTCAAGATGATGGATGGCTCGACTTGTGAGGTCATTGGCACTGGAACAGTCAAGGTTACAGAAAAAGAGATGGTGCATGCTCTGGAGGCGGTCCGGTATATCCCGGAGGTACGCTACAGCCTAATATCCATAAAGGTGCTCGACGAAGAAGGATGCGGATCCAAGTGCAACAAGGCGTCGTCACAGTTAGTCAATGAGACATGATAATCCTATAATGAGAGAAGTGTGGAGGGTTATACAAGCTGAAAGAAGAAAACTCAGTTCGAGGTGGAGTTTCAAGGATAAATTTGGAAGAGAGTTCATCACGAAGTGAAGCTTCAAGGAAGTCTGCAACGGGATGTGAACCGGGTCAAAGTGTTGTAGGAAGGAGAAAGGGTGCATTCAGGTAAGGCCTGAGATGGCCCAAGCCATGGCAGTAAATCAACCAAAGGCCCCGGGGAGAGGGGGAAAGAGTTAAAGGCTTCACGGTACGGTTACAACTAAGGAAAGAATCAAGGTAGTAATCCAAATCTCAAGGTGTTTTACTAAAGGCACTTGAAAAGCAAGTCAAGGTAGAGATTACTAGAATTGTCTTATTTTCAAGAGGAGATGATGGTCAAAGAAGATCCAATCGAGTTAGAGAAGATGCCTTGAAGCAAAAGAATAGAAGCAGATCAAGGAAAATTAGTCGACTTACAAAGACTACTAGTCGACTAGGTCTAAGTACTAGTCGACTAGGAAAGATACACAGAGGAAGCAGTTTACAGTAGTCAACTATATAAATCTATTAGTCGACTAATGGAAGAGATTAGTGACTAGGCCTAGTGCTAGTCGACTATACAGAGCATTTTTTGAAGCAGATTCAGTTTCCTTTTCAGGCGTTGGTTTTCTTTTCTGGTGGAGTAGGAATAGGACTCAATTTCTATTCAATGAAGGATTTATTTCTAAAGACTAAAGAATCTAGAATCCTTCTAGATCAAGGAAATCAACTCCTAATAGGATTTGTCAAGATTCTTCAAGTATCCAAAGGTCAAAATCATATCATAGTCCAAATAGGAGTTGTATTGTAAAATCCTATAGATAAAGGTTGTAACCAAGTATTGTACAATACAAAAAAAGGTGGAGAACACCAAGGAGAACAGAAGGAAGCCAAGCAAAGAGAGGAGTAAGATGAAGGTGCATAGATATAAGGTAATAATCTTGTAATTTAGGTCTAGATCAAGGAGGATGGTGAATACTTTTGTTGCATCAAGAGGAAGGTTAGATCTCTTTGTATCAAGTTATTAATAAAGGTCGCTCAAGTTCTCTCCCATGGATATAGGCGAAGTTTAGGCCAAACAACGTTAAATCATCGTGTTCTTTCTTATACCTCTTTTGTCTGGATATTGCTACTTTGTTTTCCAATAATTTTCTTTTGCAAATACTGATCATATTGCCAAGTTCTGCAATCGTCGATCCTAGGAGTAATACTTGGTGTTGATAGCGCTGATTTGTTACAACACTTAACACAAGTTCATGTAAGCTGGGTTTGCTCAACAATCTTTTACTTGGCTCATATCTAGCAAAGGCCCAATTTTAGAGATTGATTTGACACTCACAATCCCCACCTTGACCTATGATCTATCACACACTTGCGAATATACCTTGTAACAATTTCTCACCAATGACGAGTAAGTTGACCTAAAACTAATCTCAATACAAGTTAAACCTTTCACAACCATCACTGATTATGAGAATTATGTCTCAATTAATTGTAGCATTCTATCTGCTTGCATCATAATGCAACTCCATTTTGCATCTTCTCTTGTATTATAATGTCCAATTCATGTCGATACTTGGTTCAATAATGTTTAATTACATGGGATCTGATACTATATTTTGAGACAAAGGTCCACTAACTTTGATGGTTGTTGGCTAATAGTTTTTTGTTTAATGGTAGGGAACTCTCCTCGCGTTTCATTACGGCTTACATATATGAAACCCAACATAACCCAAAAAAGTTTGCTTTTGGAGTTATTAAAGTCAATGTCACTGCACAAAAATTTTGAAGTTGTGGTGAGGGTCGATAATATATTTATATTCTGTAACATGCTCTGCTCTTTTTAGCGACCCTCTTATGGTCCAAACCTAAGTTTTTGCACAATAATCTTTTTCTTGATACACTTCTTTTTTAATACACGCTCAGTGGGATTGAAACCTGAGTTACTTGATACCATATTAAAGTCTACCACTGCACTAAAATTTCGAAGTTGTGATGAAGGTTGAAATATTATTTTTATTTTCTAACAGAAGTTTCGAACCAATATTATTTAGCATCTACATCTCTTTCCTCTTCCAATGTGAGATTAAAGTCCCTCTTTTTTACTTTGTATCTTTTATGCCCTTCTTAAACTGAGTACTTTTGAGCCGGATTCAAGTCACAATCTCAACACTGCATCATAAACCTCTATCTTTTCTTTGTTTAATCCAAACAATTGAGTAGCATCAACAATTTTATATATGCCGCTTTCTTTTTATTACTCATTTTATGTGGGACTAAGATTCCAAAGAGGACAAACGAAAACCATGGTGATAAGTCCTGCGATTAGGTGAGGTGAATGAAATCTGAATCTTGGAAAGGAGATAACAATGGCAGCAATAAGAAGAGAAAGTGAAAGCATTGTTGGCAGTCAAGATCTAGCAATCAGAAGAGAAAGTGAAATCATTGTCAGCAATGAGGAATGAGACACCTATTACGGTTGGTATAGGTCTGATAGATGAAAAGGCGAGAAAAGAAAGTAAAGCCATCATCAGCGGTGAGGGAAGTCAGGACCATTAGGATTGGTATAGCTCTGATACCGTGAAGAGTTTTGGGGCACAAGAAAACACTAGAGGTTGAATTCACCCTCTATTTACTGTTTATATATTAAGTGTAAAACAAATCGAGCCCTTCCATTATTTAGTTCCATTTAATTCTTCTTTCTCTCTCTCTCTCTCTCTCTTGTTCTCTTTTTGACTGGCTTCTTCTAACCACAAGGTTTTTTTTTTCTGGCAAACCATTACCTCAGCTTCCTCAGAAATTTTTGCAGTGCTTATGCAATCATACTAACTGTATTCTGCATTATTATTTCATCATCTTATCTGTTGTTTTTGCAGTACATCCCGAGTGAAATCATCAGAAAAGAAATGGCCAATATCAATGGACAGACAGAAGAGAGATTGGATGAACTTTTGAGGGCATTTCTAAATGACTTCAAAGAAAGAAAGGTGGAAGAAAATGGCTGGCCAACTTGTCCATCTGCATACACAGTCGCTAAAGTAGCTGTGAATACCTATACAAGGATTCTTGCAGAGAGTTATCCCACATTCTGTGTCAACTGTGTAACTCCTGGCTTAGTCAAGACGGACATAAATTTTGGTACTGGAAGTTTAACTGCTGAAGAAGGTGCTAAAGGCCCTGTGATGTTAGCTTTGTTACCTGATGGAAGTCCTTCTGGCCTTTTCTATCAACAGACAAATGCGTCTACCTTTGAGTAAGTATATGACCATTCAAGGTGAAGAGGAAACTGCATGCTATTGATTATGAAGGTTTTTTCACCGTTTTTTTGATAAACAGAAGCAACTGGCAGCAGTTTGTAAGTGTTATGTGAGAAGGTTAAATTATTGATGATCTTTTAATTGTAACCTCAAACAGGTGCCTGATATGCTTGAAGATTTGGTTCTCTCGTTGTTTTTCTGTTTTCTTTAATTAAACTCGAGGAAAACAGTGGATGTTTCATCGGCCATTCGGCAACTCAGGGTAATGAACTTTTCATTTGCTTATCGAGAAATAGCTGCAACTGTGGACCCTAATACTAAATAAAAATTAAAGGAAAAAACGAATACTCATCTTTTTTTGCTTATATGTCTAAAAACTTATGTTTTCTAAGACTGGTTTTAAAATTTGAAATATTATAAATAATACTAATTTATAGTTTAATGATACTATTAATTATAAAATGAGTAAAATTGATATTGGATTTGGACTAGCAAGTAGAGCCTAAAACGGGCCTCCTTACGGGGGTTGGGTTGGGCATTAGGTCCGGCCCGACCCTAAATAAAACATGCCTTATTTCCTACCATTTTGACTGGGCGTAGGTTGGACTTGGGCTTTTTTCGGCCGGGTTCGAGTCCCCGGGCCGCCCTGACCCATTATCATCCCTAGTCATTCCTATCAGTATCATTTTAATTGTAGGCAATATTGAAATAAGCTAGTTTCGTAGTTGAAAAAGCTAGCTTTGGAGCGAAGCGAAGCCCTCCTCACGTGCTACGTAGCGCTCTAAAGTGGCTAAGAAACGATGTAGCTATCCGCTATTTTCAAATAGCTTAGGCTATGTAAGCATAGCATAGCTACGCTATTATATATATCTTATCACTGAAGTGGTTGAGGAATCTTCTTAAGATACCTAAATCAGGGCTTATGGAATGATAAAGTCTCATCTTCAGTGGTGAGAAATTGCAATGAAACTTCAATGACTCATGAGTGAGTCTTGATCTTTACAACGATCCCTAATCCTCTAACGAGAGATCTCAATTTTTGACATTAATCAACTCCAACGAGTCCAATCCGGCACTGGTGAAAGTCTGTATTTAGGACT